>JAACNH010004059.1:0-25733 GCA_019447015.1 Hymenochirus boettgeri | reverse complement strand
TTGGGTACCACTGGGGTATTGGGATAGGATGAGTGTATGGGATTAGACTCTAGGCTGGGGATGGGATAACTGGGTATTGGGATAGACACTGGGGTATTGGGATAGACTCTGGGGTATTGAGATACACTGGGGTATTGGGATAGACACTGGGGTATTGGGTGACTCGTGCTGGGTATTGGGATACACTGGCGTATTGGGATAGGCTGGGGTATTGGGATAGGTTAGGGGTATTGGGATACACTGGGGTATGGGATAGATTGGGGTATTGGATAGATGGGTATTGGGATATACCCGGGTGGTATTGGGATAGACTGGGTATTGGATAGGTGGGGATTGGGATAGACTCTGAGATGGGAGACTGGGGTATTGGGATACACTGGGTATTGGGATGGCTGGGGTATTGGGATAGGTTGGGGTATTGGGATACACTGGGGTATTGGGATAGATTGGGGTATTGGGATAGGCTGGGGTATGGGATTACCCTGGGGTATTGGGATAGACGGGGATGGATGGAGTGTGGGGTATGGGATAGACTCTGAGGTATTGGGATAGACTCTGGGGTATTGGGATACATGGGGTATGGGATATACGGGATGACTGGGATAAACTGAGGGACGGATAATATGGGAGGGATGGGAACAGACTGGGGCATTGCTATAGCCCTATGAGGAGCACATCTACATGAGGTCACCTCAGCCCCGTCTATAGGGGGTGTGAGGGGGGTGGCGGGTCTCCTCATGTCATGAAATATAGAAAACCGTTTGGAAAAGATTGGAAGAGTTTGGAATTGGTGGGACCTGCACTGTGGTGCTGAGACAGACACCTGGGACAGGGAGGAGTAAAGACATTTCACAGGGAAAACTTGGACTGTCTTGCCGGGCCGGGGGGACTGCAAAACTACATTTCATAAACATATTCAGTAATTTCCCTGGACGTTTTTATCTTTATTAGTTGCAATTTTTAATAGAAGGTGTGTAATATTTTAGATCCTCCATCAAATTCAATTGATCAGATCATCATTTTTATTTTATAAAATAAAACAATTAAGATAATAAAATTAATTTAAATCCAGACTGAGACAATCAATGGATATATTTTTTTCATCTCGGAAGGTCTGCCTTAGAACTACATGTTAGTCACAATAACAATCCCAACACCCTCGTTGTCGCCGCTCCTGTGCTCCTTTTGAATGGCTTCTTTCAGCACCCTGTTCTGGGTGCCATTGGTAGGAAGGAATTCTAACCCCCTTTTAGTTTTTTGCCTTCCTCTGGATCAATTGTTAGGAAGGGTTAAAGAAGTGTGTTTAAAGGTTGGACTAGATGGACGTATATCTTTATTCAGCCTCAATTACTGTTACTAAGTAACTATGTAACAGCTTTTACAGGAATCTTCTATTAACTTGTAAGGAATGGTACTGGATTAAAGGCAGAGGAAAGATACAGCTCCGAAGGAAGTCCAAAGGGAAATTTTAGAACAGGCAGAGTTCAGGCGGTGACAGGCAAATGTGCCCTTGAACAAACACAGGTCAGGGCAGGCCGCTAGAATCACAGTCCAAAGCCAAAAGGTCAGGGCAGCAGAAAGCAAGAGACAGGTACAAAAATTCAATCCAGGGGTCAAGAGCAGGAAACAACGTTCAGTAATAAATGCCACGACCAAGAGCCGAGAATAGATATAAACCAAGTTGAGAAAAACACGCCAGAAGGCAATCCAAGGATAAGGCACAAACCGTAATTTTGGGGTGCATCTGTCTAGAAGAGAAGTAAGTATCACTCAATACACAACTGGATCATCCCACACCCTTCGCAAAATGTATCCCAGTACAAAACAGAACTTTGTGTAGAGATTTAAGGTTGGTCCAGGTGCAGCTGCCGCAGATCCGACATTTGGTTCCAATGAAAGAAACACCATATAACAGCAAACTTCTCCACACACAACAAAATATAAAAAGCGCTTAATCAATTCTGTAATTCAGAACCTAAAGATATAGAAAATTTTTCACCTTTTAAATCAGTAGCAATTTCAGAATTTATATTTGGTAGGTTCCAAACTTTTTTTGAATTCTACAGCCCTTACCAGAGTGTGTCCTGGACACATTCAGTATTGCACATGCTTAGCGCTCTAGCTCCACCCCCCTGTAATCTGTCATTTTAATATCCATTCAGGCTCATTTATAATTTAGCATTAATTCTCTTTTATGGAATGATGTTCAAATATAAAAAACATCTTTTTTTTTTTTTGACCCGGATATAACAGAAATATTTTGGAAATTCTAAGTCCTTGGTACTTGGTAAAGGAGGCTTCAGGGAGACTATTGGTCCAAAACGGAGATTTAAAAGAACTTTAAAGGAATGTTTACTCCCAAAGTGAACTATCTTTAATGCATTGATTGAAGATTGAGGATAAGGAGCTAAGCCTTACCTCCCGTTCTTCAATCAATGCAAGTGGGGCCAGGAACAAACATAGAGCACTTACCTGTTAGCAATCCTCCGCAGCAGCAGTGAAATCCCAACCACTTGTGTCTGTACAGCTATAGCGCGCATGCTCAATAATGCGCGCTATAGATAAACAACCGGAAGTGGTTGGGAATAGTAACTTTTGTAGTGATAATTCCTTTAAAAAATAATGTTTTAGAAAGTGATAAATTGATTTAAATCAATGTAATATAATTCCTGGGACATCAATAGTACAGAGAAACTCACAATTTCACACTCTTGACATAACGGGCCATATTTATCCAATATCGCTATTGTTTTTTTACGTTCGCGTAAAATAACGACGGTGTTCTACGATACCTATCGTTATTTTACGACATCGCTATCGTAAATCTACGGTGCCGATATCGTAGAAAATGATAGTTATCGCAGATTAGCGATGTTATCGTAGACCGAGCGTCTCCTTAAAAATTTAAGGAACCGCGCAGTGCGTCGTAGAATAACGGTCATTATTCTACGATATCGGCACCGTAGATTTACGATAGCGATATCGTAGAATTACGATCGATATCGTAAAAAATGATTGGTATCGGAGAACACCGATCTTTATTTTAAGCGATCGTAAAAAAAACGATAGCGATATTTGATAATATGGCCCAAGATGTCAGTTGGTGAGTTTTGGCTTGATCAACATAGGTCAAACAATACTTCACTCAATCAAGGATAAAGTGCATTGTGCTGTGTGCAATTAAATTAAAAAGGGAGTCAAACAATAGCAAGAATAAAATATCATTACTAGTATATATTCAAGGTCAGTCATGCCCACTGACAGTAAAAGGTTGGGTAAAGGCATTTTATCCATCTAGTCCAATCTTATATTTTTGCCTACCACATGACCAGATTATCCAAGAGTAGGGGGCATATTTGACTATTTTCCAATGCTATTTTTAATAAAATTAAAAATTAAAAAAAGGGACGGGGATCTTTTTTTTAGTGAAAATGTTCAGTAAAGTGTCGAGGCAATTCTGGGAGGGATGGTCATTGTTCTGTCTAGAAATTATCGTAGATAACGGTCATTATTCTCGATATCGGCCCCGTGATTTACGATAGCGATATCGTAGATTACGATCGATATCGTAAAATAATGATTGGTATCGTTGAACACCGATCGTTGTTTTATGGCGATCGTAAAAAACGATAGCGATATTTGATAATATGGCCCAAGATGTCAGTTGGTGAGTTTTGGCTTGATCAACATAGGTCAAACAATACTTCACTGAAACACAAAATAAGAATAAAAATATACAAGGCATTCAATCTTCATTTAGTGAAATCACCTTTGGATCCTTAATTTGCATTGTAGTCATAATCCCTAATGAATATGCAAGTATACATTTTTTAAATCTTTATATACCAAGTGAGCAGTTTCTCTGGTAGTATAGCCGTTCTGTCATCAGCTGGGGAGTCTAAACCCTTTCTATAACATATGTGCTACAGTTGAAAGCCACAAACTTCCAAACCAATGATAGCCATTATGTTAGTCCTTTTCCTGTTGGGCATCACAATTAAATGGATTTATCGTGGTAACTTTTTGCCGGAATGGGTTGACTAATAAAAACCTTAATGACACTGATATAATTAATGTGCTTGGGCAGACTAGATTTTTCTGGCACTTGTTTTTCGTTTTGTTATTCTTCAAACATTGTGCCGGCGGTTGTTTAATGTTTTTATGGTATGGCGACCTTTTTAAACTGGAGCAGTTTGTGGATTGTTTCCGTGCTTTGTGTCATCTACTGCGTAAAGATCTCAAACTATACCAACTTTGCTTTCATGTACGTAAGCTAGGATCTCCAAATGGTCAAATGGCTGATTTTGCAAGTCTTCTATCTTCTCTGACTTTACCCTTTTATTTTGGTTCGTATGGGAAGATTATACCTTCACTCTGAACAATTCTACAACAGGCGCTCTTCAAATGACACAGAGACGTATACGGACACTGAGCAAGGTTTTAGCAGCACATTTTTTATATATACCTGGCGACTGTTCTGCATTTGTAATATTTTGCGTGGCGGTGTTACTTTTAATCCACTCGTTGTTGATTCACACCCAACAGATGAAAAGCGTGCGACCGGTTTAGGAAGATCACACAGGGAGCACATTTAGTGTTTAAAGAAGATGGTCTTTTCCCTTGTCCTTTACGTTGTATATTTTATAAAACAATAGTCTGGCCTCCTTTCAAAATTTATCCTATGAAAAGTTTGGCAAATGATCTATTTTATCGTGGATGCTTTCTATCCATCTGCTCATTCTATCTTCCTGATCTACTCTGATGGCAAATTAAAAAAGGCAATACTGGTCATTTATCATGGGGCACAGGATGTATAAAGAATAATAAGCAAAGTCCAGAAACCTCAACACCAGATTAAGAGTTCGCACATGTAGAAAGGTATTTACTGGAATCTATTATTCTGCAGCTAAATTAAAATATTTTTTTTTTTTTGTAAATAAGTAAATGAAAACCCTGGAAGATATGCTCTTGAATTGACTTTGATGAGAGACATTGTTGTTTGTTGCAGTTATTAGAGGATGTACATGATAACTACAAACAATAAATAAAGGTTAGAGTTATTTCTGTACAATGGATTTTCTGCTTGTCCAGGTATTGCCAATTATATTATGGGTGCACCACAATTGTTCTTTTCCTACCTCCTTTTCCTACCTCCAAAATGATGTCTTTGTTCATTCTGGGATATAAGTCCAGAATCCTCAAACCCAGATTAAGAGTTCGCACATGTAGAAAGGTATTTACTGGAATCTATTATTCTGCAGCTAAATTAAAATAGTTTTTTTTTTTGTAAATAAGTAAATGAAACCCTGGAAGATATGCTCTTGAATTGACTTTGATGAGAGACATTGTCTGTTGTCGTTTATAGAGGATGTACATGATAACTACAAACAATAAATAAAGGTTAGAGTTATTTCTGTTACAATGGATTTTCTGCTTGTCCAGGTATTGCCAATTTTATAATGGTGCACCACAATTGTTCTTTTCCTACCTCCAGAAAATGTGTCTTTGCTTCATTCTGGACTATAAGTCCAGAATCCTCAACCCAGATTAAGAGTGTCGCACATGTAGAAAGGTATTTACTGGAATCTATTAATTCTGCAGATAAATAAAATATTTTTTTTTGTAAATAAACGTCAATGAAACCTGGAAAGATATGCGCTTGAATTGACTTGATGAGAGACTTCATGTCTGTTGTTGTCGTTATGGCTGAGCGGCAGCCCAATCAGGAAGTGGTGCCGGTCATTCAGTGCAGGGAGGAAAGAGGAGAGGTAAGTAGAGTTTGGGGAGCTTTTGGAAAAACAAACCATGCAGTTGGGGCTGCCAGACATGGGGAACAGCATATTAGGGGTTTACGTAGGGGGAGGAATAGTAGAAAGGGAGGGAGAGGGAGGAGGGAGGGGAGAAGAGAAGGGCTGCAGTACGCATGACAAATATCTACGAGGCAAGGTAGCAGGCAGAGCCCTGCTAGCCTCCTGTGGACAGTTTTTGGACTTTAGGGGGGTCTACAGGAGAACCTATGGAGTGGATGGAGGTAAGGATACAATAATGGGGGGCCATTACTGGGGGGATTATAGTTTTGGGGGTGGAACTGCCTTTAACAATTTAAGCAGTAGAAAAAACTGGGCATGCTTGTGCCTAAGGGCAGGGGGGTGGAGCAATGTGCTGATGATGTCACAGTTCACAGTGCTAGCTGGAAAACATCACCTTTTATACTGCTATAAGTTGGCATAGTTGTAGATAGAAGCATGAATCCGGGAGTCGTTTTTAAGGTACGGACTGTGCTCTTTTTAATAACGGTAACTTTGTATGGAGACAAAGTATGGTTACACTTTAAATGTGTATCTTGGTTCACATTTAATTTTATCATGATGAGAAATTGGCTAATATATTAAGTAATAGAGAATAAAACAATCAAATCTTGGCATATCCCATTATTGCGTATGATCAGTGCTAGATTAATTTTTTTGTACATGCTGAAATTTTATTACTGTACCCCAAAAACAAATCAATGATATTAGAATTGCTGACCGTTATGTCTGCGGGTAATGGCCACCTTTGTAAGATGTAAAGACATGATTGTACATCCTATTCACCAGTAATTAAAAAGTAACCATAAAGATGTGAAGTGATAACAAACTAACACCATTTTACTAAAGAGTATAGGTTAGTTGAGTGTCCAATTGAAGACCTTAGGTACCCATCAGTCCAGAAAAGCAAAGGTTCCACTATGAGCAGACTCACGAAGGACTTCATTCACCCTATTAGCTGTAACACTTTGGAAGATGCAGGAGCTAAAAGACCATCACGACCAAGTTTTATGATGGACTTAAGATGCCTTGTGGCGAGGGACCAATCTCTATGTAAATAGATAATTTATATGCTTTCTTTCTCTGTGTTCCCCAATTTTTGCTAAATTGAAATATAGTGCCAGAACGTTGAAAGCGCTGGCTAGCCGTCGGTAACAATGACTTGGATGTGGTTTTCACTTCTTTTGCCTACAAATTTCACAAAATTAAAAAACAGGAACATAAAGATTTATTGATAAACAACAACACTATTGAACAAGCAGCTTAAGCTGATCATTGTGGCTAGATGAAAAATGAGTGGGAGGAGCCACTTTTGTTTGGCTATGTCTAATGGTTTTCGCATGCAGTCATCTTGTAGACGGGTAAGTTTCACTGCGATACTTTTCGCTCTTTATCGCGGCTGTCGCGTTTTCAGACGCGAAGACTTTTTTCCGTTTTTTATAAATACCACGAAAGGAAGTCCCAAAAAGCGTTGTTTTCGCTGCGATGTTCGCCGCTATTAACTAGTGAAAGTAGACTTTATAAATATGCCCCTTAGTTGTGTACTGGGGACAACAGTTTTTGCCCAGTTAAGCTCCACCTATTCCCCACCACCACCACTGATGTTAGTTTTTACTGAATTTTAGAAGCTGGTAAGGTGAGTATATGATTTTTCTTTAATGTGCCCTGATAAGTAAACATTAGAATTGAGGGCTACTTCTATTTACAGCAATCTCCTTTCTGTGCCTTTTACTCCATTCAATACATGCATATCTGCAATTGAATGATATGTGGCAGATCATGTGTAGTATAAGGCTTGAGTAGACTACATGGGCGTTTAATACAATTCACCCACAGTAGGGGTTTAAATAATGGTTCTCTGGTTAGGTTAGAGCAACTTCCGAGATTCACATCCTTGCTTCTTGGTCCTGGAAGTTTCAGGTCAGAATGAGAACATTTGCTTTAGTTTTATAAAGAGAAGTTCTGATGAAATCTCAGGAAATGGATTAGTAAAGTGAATTAATAACTTCTCAGTGACACCAGCTGAAACTTAAAGGGCATGTCCACCCCAAAACTCAAATTTAACCCCATACTGGCCCCACTCTGTAGTGTACAAAATCCTTATATTACATCCCAGCTCCTGTGGTTGCCATGCCTTGCCCCCCAAAGTCCAGGAAAGTGTAGTGTAGAAGGTCTGGGTGACTCATCCTGCCCTGTCTCAACTCGACAAGGTTGAGGCATGCGCAGGAGAGTCCTCCTCCTCCCTCCATTTTTCTCCTTCCCCCTAGTGTAAAATCCCATTATATATTATACATAATTATCCCCCAGCCCCAACCGCCGTAACAGAATTCATAGAAAGTGCCCGATAGTTAATTACCTTCCCTCTATCCTCCGGCGTTCTGAGCAGCCGCGTCCCTGATTGCTGCTCTCAGCCAATCAGGGACGAGCTGCCGGTCCCCCGCCCCCTGCTTGCATTCTCGTGCAAGCAGAGGGCCTGGAGACTGCTGCTGGGGGATAGAGGGAAGGTAAGTACATTTCGGGGCACTTTCTAATAATTTTATTATGGCGTGGTTGGGGCTTGGGATCAATATGTATGAATATATAAAAAGTTTTAAAACGGTGGACATGCCCTTAAAGGTATCTTTACTCTAAAAATAGAATTTTCAAAATATAGTACCTTGAGATACAGCATATTCCACGTCTCATCATTTTATTCACAGTGAAAAGACCTGCCACTCCAGAAGCAGAAATTATAATATGTGCCCCATGTTTGATCTCTTTGCCTGCCTGCCAGCACATTTTCTGTAAATTTAAGAGAATCAGCAGAGAAAAGACAGCAGGGGGAAGGGAGGGGGAGATATGGAAGCAGTGCAGTGTCTATGTGAGGCTGTGTAGAACTTATAAGTGTCGCAGACACTAAAAGAAGGCAGTGAGGAAGGAGGGTGGGGGGAATTAGGGGTCACTCACTAAACATTAATAATTTAATGACAAACCAAGCACAGATAAACATGTGAGTACCACCATTTTACTTTTCTCAAATTGTAGTTTCAGATAATGTAAATGTTGTTTCGGTGAGTATGTGACCCTTAACAAAATCAATACTAATGGACCATGAACGCATCGTTAGTCAACACATAGGGAATATCATCAGAAAAAGCTAAATAGACAGGTTATCATGGTGTATTTCAATTCCCATTTCACATTCAAATAAACCATTCTACACTTTGCATGCTAGCTAGTGTCAAAAGCAGCAGGTGTGAATGGGTTTCTATGGGTGAAGTGATGTCCAAGGTATGAGACACACCTGCTCTAGAATCCTAATTCCAATCTTCCTCTCATAGATTTACACTTGGTTCTTTAAACATGTGTTCCTACTGCATGTTGATGTAACTGCATGGGATAGGTGTTAGTTGATGCTTCACTGTAGACACCTTTAGCAGTCCTTAGTAGTTACCTACTTAAGCTGCATTGATTTTAACATTGATCAGAGTACAGATTAAGGTTACATACATCTGAAAAGTAGAGAAAAGTAAGTATGTATTGATTGAAGAGTGGGAGGATAAGGAGCTATGTTACCTTTGTTTCTTCAATCAATTGACCAGGAGCCACAGACAAAGATAGAAGATATTTATCTTACACGCGATCCCACCGCAGCAGCAGTGAAAATTCCAAGCCACTTACTGGTTTAAATGAACTAAAGCGTGCGTCGGGCATGCGCACTATAGTTAAATCTGAACCAGGAAGCGGTCGGACCTGTCACTGCTGCTGCGGAGGATTGCGTGGAAGGTAAGTTTCTTCATTCCTTGTCCGTCACTCCTGGTGAATCGATTGAAAAACGGGAGGTAAGGCATAGCTCCTTAACCCCCAGTCTTCAATCATGCATTAAGGGATAGTTTACTTACAGTGAACTATTCCTTTAACAAGGCGAGACGTTATTCAAGGGCTACACCAATTAGAACATGAGTTCACTTTGGTTCGCTGAATCTGATCTTCCTACATAGGGCCAAAATCAAAAAGACAGGCTAAGTGGTGGGATGTTTAGTTTTTTTTTAAAGATACTTAGCAGGTGCAGGATGGGACTCTGTCCGCTTGTGCATAGTTCTGGGTCTCGGCAGGGAAAGGGTGTGAAGTACACTGTTTTGGATTGGAACCTCTGCCTATGGCGTGATCATGTGCTAATGTGGTACGCCCACCCTTTTTGTCATACACGTGACTGCATCCAAGCCTTCTGCGCTGTTTTGTGCCAGTCCCATTTTGAGTCCCAATCAGTATCATAACTATAGATCTGCTACTAGACAACCAATCAGCTGCTTTTAAACTGTTGGTCACACTATCTTAGTAAAGTCCCGATCAGCTGTTTAAACAGAGCGGATTGCGGTATCTAGAAGGCAGATCTTTAGTTACGCCACTACTTTGAGTCTACGGAGAAAAGCGCTTACAAATGATTATTGTTGTTGCACAAATTCAAAGCAGTGTAATAAGTCTTGGATGCTCTACAGTACCGGGGGGCCACAAAAACTAGGCAAAAGGGATTCAGCCTACGGGCCTTGAGTTTGACATGTGTGGCCTATGTCAATAATTGTGATGTGTTAGACTGGATCCAACCAAGATTAGAACACCAAGTCCTCTGATGCTTAGACCAGTTCAACTTCAACTTGGAGGAAAAAGATGCATTAACAACCACTTTTCTCTAACTGCTGTAATTTATTAATATTATACAGGTCTATGTCCAGGTATATATTGCAACAAACCATATTATAAAATAGGGTTCTGTCATCCTATATTTCATATGTGTAGGCTCAATCTGTCATTGCTTTTAATCTGTCACAGTCTCCTAGATATTGCTTCAATCTGCCCAAATCTCCTAAACTTTGCTTTCAATCTTCTACCCTCTCTCCACTGGCATCCCCTTTTAATACTTCCCTTTAATAGTTACACTTTTAGAAAAACACAGAGATGCAGAGGGAGGATAATGAAGTGAGCTCTGTGTCTTCCCTATACCGTAATCAAAGAGTAACAGAGATATTTAGTTACCTTGCCTGTACAAACATACATTAAACTTACATACTACTTTTCTGTTCACCTTACCTTGCTTTATTTTCATACAGAGTTGTTTATTTTACAGGATCTGCTCAGTCAGAGGCAAGAAGAGAAACCCAGGTGAATTAAAAGGAGTCATTCACCGAGAGTTCTTGCTGCTAGTGATACAATTAGCCCTGAAACCCGCATTTACCAAAAGGATTTGTGCCCAATCTACAAATATTATGGAAAAATTGGCACAATATCACTGCAAAACTTAGGAAGCGATATTTCGACGCCATTGGAAATTCAACGCCATTCAACACAGGGTGCAAAGTTGATGCTAAACTGGTGCAATGATGGGTGCAAAATTGGAGCAAAGCTGGTTTCTTGGCATCTGTACTGACCAAGAAACCCCTTAGGGCCTGATTTACCCGTGTGCAGTGCTAAAAATAGGGGTTAAACTTGTGCTAACCAATATTGAATAGGTTAGCTCAAGTTAAACTCCATAATTGCACTGGCTGCCCCAGTTTCACAAAAGACACACCGTGCAACCGGTGCAATGTATTTAAAAAGATTTGCACCACTTTTAACTCCACAATTTAAGACCAGCTAATGGCTGGTCTTAAAGTCGTTAGAGTGTGCTGGGGTAAAATCCTTTTAGGATTTTACCACCAGGTGCAAATCCAGTAATAAACTACCGGACGCCATATTTGCCCAGAGCAATTTGCAGCTCTGGGTAAATAAGGCCGTCAATGTTTTCCTCTATGGTAATACTAAGCTAAGCAGTACTGAGTGATATCGTTGATAATAATAAATTGGGTGGGTGTTTTTCTGGAAATTATATATTATAATCTTCAACCAGGCACATCCTAAGATATAAAATTGTTAAAGCTGGATTTATTAATTTTGATGAACGTTTCAGCATCTTCATCAGGATTAAACATCACATAAAACAGTTCTATTAAATCCATTTCTCATGTTCACAATTAGAGCATGACGGAACTTTAAATAAAAGGACTTACAGGGTAGCTGGGAGTAAAACCTTTATGTTGTAATTAATCATATAATCATCCATTGGGATTCTCAACAAAAATGTTTATTACAGTCACCTTCTCAAGTAGAGTAGATTAGAAGTAATAATAAATAAATTTCTGAAACCCCTTATATAACGTGGACCTTATCTTCTATTTTTATCAATTTGTGATACAACCAATACCTTTCAATCATTGATGCTCCCTCTGTTTTTCATCGTTCTTTGCTACTGTTGGTTTCAGACACCAAGTCTATGGGCTGATGCCAAACTGAGGAGAGATGAAAAAAGTAGCACCAGTAGTCTTCCTCCATGTAGACAATGTCACACAAACAGATTTCACAGTCAACGTATGGATTAAGTTGTGTTAAACTTTAGCTTTAGCGTGTATAAAGAAATCTACGAACATATAGAACCCACCACCAAAAGACGAACAGTGCAACACCAGGAATTGTGAGGTTGCTGTACCATATGATCATTCCAAATAGTGTGGCTATAAAGGAAGGAATTTCACAACCCCCACATAGAATTCTACAGATCGTTATGACAGCCTTATACTTACCGAAAACCATATTTCTTTTCCAAGGGATGAACACACATTGACAACCGTGTCATGAGGCTTTTAATAAAATGGCTGGATTCCACATGTAGTTGTGCTATTGACTGCGCATATATTCCTCTGTGCCCACCCAAACAAGAGGAACAGATTTACTGGATCGGGAAATGTTTCCATCTTATAAATGTGCGAATTGTGTGCTTGGAGCAATGCTGATTTGGATGTTGTTGCCAAGTATTCTGATCCAGACACTATTCATTTGTTCTTAGAAACTCAGGAATATACAATAGATTTGAAGGCTTCTTGGTAAGATGTCATTTTTATTTTAAAAGTTTAGAAATATGAAACATGCATCTAATATCACATTATCATGATCCATAATATACCAATAGTATGACTAGGAATGCTTAACCTACATACACTACACCTATAAGAGGTAGGGTACCTTCTAGATGTCCAACCAATCAGATAATATAAAATGTTTTCTAATTGTAGTAGACCTTAAAAGGTATCATAATTGCCAGTGGCTGTGAGGAGGGTTGGATGGTTTGGGCCATTACAGTTACCCTTTAAACTGTAAGTACATATAAACAAATCTTTTTTTTCTCACTTCTTACCTGCCTTCTTCCAATTCAGGTATAGTATAGTATTTGAGGTTGAATAAAGACAAACGTCCATCCAGTCCAACCCATCTAGACAATATCCTCATTTCCTGCCTAACTGTTGATCCAGAGGAAGGCAAAAAAAACCACCAATTATGAAGGGGAAAAAAATTCCTTCCTGACTCCAAGTGGCATCAGAAATTTCCCTGGATCAACTCTACTTTATGTATCAAAGTATTAAGTAACTTGTATTAAGTAACTTGTAACATTCTTGTTTGTAGATAGAAACTCCATCCAGCTTTTTTATAAACTGACCAATGAACCTGCCATAACAACGTCCCACGGAAGACAGTTCCATAGCTTTACCGTTCTCACAGTGAAAAACACTTTCCCAACTTACTTATGTTATCAATCACAGTAACTTGTAATATTCTGTGTTGATGAAACTCATCCAGCTTTTATTTAAACTGACCAATGAACCTGCCATAACAACGTCCACTGGAAGACAGTTCCATAGCTTTCCGTTTCACAGTGACAAACCTTTCCCAACCTACTTTATGATCATACCAGTAACTTGTAAAATTCCTTGTTGTAGAAAACTCATCAGCTTTTATTAACTGACCAATGAACTGCCATCACAACATCCACTGGAAGACAGTTCCATAGCTTTACCGTTCTCACAGTGACAAAAACCTTTCCCAACTTACTTTATGATAAATACCAGTAACTTGTAACATTCCTTGTTTGTAGAAACTCATCAGTTTTTATTAAACTGACAATGAACATGCCATACATAACGTCACTGGAAGACAGGTCATAGCTTTACCGTTCTCACAGTGACCAACCTTTCCCAACTCTACTTTATGTATCAATACCAGTAACTTGTAACATTCCTTGTTGTGAAACTCATCCAGCTTTTTATTAAACTGAGACATGAACCTGCCATAACAACGTCCACTGGAAGACAGTTCCTAGCTACCGTTCTCACAGTGACAAACCCTTTCCCAACTCTACTTTTGTAACATTACAGTAACTTGTAACATTCCTTGTTTGTGAGAAACTCACCAGCTTTTATATTAAACTGACCAATGAACCTGCCAAACAACGTCCACTGGAAGACAGTTCCATAGCTTTACCGTTCTCACAGTGAAAAACCCTTTCCGAGCTGAGCCTAAACTTTTTCTTCAAGTCTTAAGGGATGTCCTCGTGTCCTCCGACATGTTCTATTGGTGAACATGCCCCAGATAGTTTATTGTATGGCCGTTAATGTATTTCATACACAGTAATCATATCCCCACGCAAGCGGCTTTTCTCCGGCTACATAATTGTAACTTTCCAGTCTCCTTCATCTTCAATCAAGCACTCCCCAATCCCCTTATTAATTTAGTTGCCCTTACTCTGAACCCTTTCCATTTCAAAGATGTCCTTTTGTACACAGGATTCCAAAATTGCACGGGATCATATCCAAATGAGGCCTTACCATGCTTTGTAAAGAGGAGGAATTACATTTTCCTCCCTTGAGATCCATACCTTCATTATACAAGACAATGCAATTTGTTTTAAAAAAAAAAAAAATAGTCATATTTAGTGTGTGTGAATGTTTTAAAAAAATGGTTTGCAAACTGCCTGTTTAAAGGCGGCAAATTTTGGGAAACAGTTGGTGGAACTTAGATTTGCATCACACACTGATCATTTATTTAATGTGCAAAATTGTTGCAAATCATTGTCGTCTTGTATAAGAGGAGGGTTTGTATCGTGCACAGGAAAAATACAACGTACCTATTGGCACCTGTGCCATCAGGTAATCTATCAGTCCCCTAGGGACAGATCTTCAAAGGTGATGGATTTAACATTTTGTTCTGACAGTTGTACCACTATCTGACCACCCTGGGGATGGTCGTAAATGGTTATTATAGGGACAATTTAAGCGAAGGACAGCTAAGAAAAGCCTCCACACCAATGATTCCATATTGTTGTGTGTTTGGATTTGACTAGATGGATTTGAAACTCATTTCTGTGTTATGGTATTTACCAGATTCTTCTTATGAATTTATATGTATTTTCATGCTTTTGGATTTATTTTAACTGGAGCAGCTCTGGTTTGTGTCTTTGCTCACTGTGGTCTACTGCGTGAAGATCACAAACTATAACAACATCATCTTTGTCTAGTGTGAAGACTAACATCTCCAAGGGACTCTGAAGTGGCTGATTCTGGGTAATCTGAGGATTTCTTTGGCTTTCACTTTCATGAAAATGGTTACATAAGAACATTCCTCCAATTCCTGGAACAACACAATTGAAATTCACCGAACAGCACCCAGCCCGATATAACAAGTTGCCTCTGTCTTTTTACAGTCCCATGTGGATAACTACTTGACATCTTGCCTGCCATTCTTCAGTTTGCGTGCAGTTTTGCTTTTGATTGCGTCATGTGGAGTCAAATCGGCAGATTAAAGCAGCGAAACTGGGTTTGCGGGTTCTCATTAAAAGCTCATTTCATGTGTTGAAAAAGATGGTCCTTTTCCTTAATCTGTATATAGCGTATTTGTCAGCGACAGCTTAACCTTTTATCAGTAGATTACATTGACTTTTGGAGCATTTTATCATTCAATATGCCCCCTTCTTATCGTCTTTTTATTCTGGGTCCTGATCTACTCAACACAGACTGAAAAAGATGTTTATTGATGGATGGAGAAAGGTAACAAGGTCGGGACAATAACTTGGGGCACAGGCACATCGAAAACGTCCACCTCTGTAATCGCTAATGATAAATAAAATCTGCAGCTTACTGAATTGCTGACTGCACCTGATTTCTTTCCTTGGTGTTATTAAATGAGATTTCTATAATGAAGTAGACCCCACTGCCTATATATGTTTACATTTCATCAAATGCAGGAGAAAGAAAATGTTCAGTTTGCAAAATCTGACGTACGTACAGAACATTCAAACGGAATACCGAACATTTCTTTCTAGTGCTTTCTACAAAAAGATCCAACTGTTTTCAAGTTAGTAAAATCATTAAAAAAGATATTATACTCTCCGGCAAAAAAATCACACCTCTATAAAGGGCATGTCCACCCATAAAATGAAAATGTACATATAGCTGCAGCACCCCCCACATTTTACTTACCTTCCCAAACATGCACATGAACATACGTACCAAGACCTGGTCCCTTTTTTCTTGGGTGCCACTCCTGCGCTGTTGCGAGCTGGTTTTGAGCAAGCACAGCAGCAGTGAGGCACTTCCTGGGTGCAGCTGTCAGCATTGGACGTGACCAGGAAGCTGAGAGGAAGCGCAGCAAAGGAGCGAGAGGGACCAGTATATATAGAAGAGAAGCTGCACACCCCGGGCACTAGCATGTGCTTTCTAGTTGATTTCCTGGGGTGCTGGTCTTGAACGTTCTGCCACGTCCTTAGTAGGTAAGTAGAGTAATAATGACCGCACACACAATCAGTGAAAGGGTTCTTAACCCATTTATTAAAGGTGTGAAACAACCCAAATAACGTTTCAGGGGGCCTAGCCACCCTTCATCAGAGTGAGGACCAGGTTCTTGCTAAAGTATGCTCAGTGGCATCTTTGGGGAAGGTAAGTAAAACACAAGTGGTGTGGGGGGTGCTGCATCTATATGTAAATTTTCATTTTATTGTTGGACATGCCCTTTAAGACTATTGTTGTTACTTAAAACCAATTAATTGCTGCCTTAAAAAGTGCTTTTCTGATGCTTCCCACATAAACCTGCTTTTGTTAAGTCAGTAAAATCTTTCAGCAGTATAATAATTAAAAATAAGGATCAGGCTGGTGTCTGTTAAGTACCTTCTCGATTTGTTTTTTGACTGCACTTATTGTATACAGAGATATTCAGATAACTATAGATCTGCCTCATTGATCTGAGATAACAGTTAAAGGGGAACTGTGGTCAAAAAAATGACTTTAGATAAATGATAGGAATTGCTCTTTGAGAATTTTTGCAATTTATTCATGTTTTTTTGCTAGTATCGAAGATATTTACATTTTTGTGTGTGATTATGGTAGCAGCAATCACCGGGTCCCTGCACTTCCTGTTCCTGCTCTGAAACCATGTGAAGTAACTTGCCCCTGTGTCTCCTCCTCTCCTTGCAGCCCCCCTCCTCTTGCAAGACCTGGTCCTGCCCACTCATGGGTGCCATGGCCCCACCCACTCGCAGGTGCTGTGGACTCCGCCCACTCATGGTGCCATGGGACACTCAGACCCTCCCCCTACGAAACCTGTGAGAAAACAGCCTTTACAAGCAGAGTGAGAACTGGGAGGATGGGGATTGTTAGATTGTCCTTACCTTCACTGTGGGGATTTTACACAGCAGGGAGGGAGGAGGAGGCTTCCGTTCTCCTGTGTCACTGAAGCTGAGGCTGTGCTCGCCAGCGGCGAGGTGGAGGAGAAGCCTTAGGAATGTCACATGTCAGCCTCCTACCCATTAACTTTTCTGGTCGTAATTTCTTTATATCTTGGGGCATGGAAGTCACATAGAGAGGGGTTGATGGTTTCGTTTTAAAGTTAGGAAACTGACCTTTCATTTTAACTTAACTTGTTTGGAGACCACAGTTCCCCTTTAAGCAGCCTTGGTGGAATGTTGTATTTCAAATGAATCTGTCAAATCCTTTACCCTATATTTAGGGTGAAATTTAAAACAAATTCCCTGCCCTGTCCATACTGCCAAAAGATTGATGAATATTAGTAGCCTCATGTTGTCATGCAATCCTTGTGTAATCAATACATAAATAAACGTTGGGCAGACTGGATTTGCTTGACTGTTTTATTTCTGTGGTCCTGATGCAAATTCGTGTGAGCATCGTTATACTGTATGAAAACATGGCATTGTCTTTAAATTATGGGAAAACAATTTTTTTTAATCATACATTGTTTAAATATTTACCATGGTATACTAGTATTAGTTATTAGGATAAAGCAGTTATCCATATACTAACTTTTAATTTAAATAAGTTATTACTAGTGAAGCTTATTTTTAATTCAAGAAATTGTTTATCTCTGTACTATTTGACAGTTCTATCAAGGGGGCATTTAATGATTAAACATCAACAGTAATCTGCAGGCCAGGACCTAATTTTAAACTTCAGACCACTTTCAATAATATCCGAGACCACAGGAGGGGAAAGGGCATCTATAGTGAAAAAAACACATTGCCCTTGCAAAGTTAATCATGTACTCTGTGCTGCCTTAATCCTATCTCTGTCAGTGACTCTGTTACAATGGTGTCAGTCTGTGTGCAGCACTTCCCCCTTCCTCCTCCCCTCTGTTACCTCCTCCATGTCTCAGCCGGCTAACCGACAAGCTTCTCATGTGCAGTAGGAGTTAAAGTAAACATCCTGGAAAAACACACCCACGCACAGTGGCCAATAGAAGGAAGCTGTCCTGGAGACATGGATCTCTCTGTGTACTGATCTCTCTCTTGTGACCCATCATCAATCGGTGAAGTCTATCAAGAAGGGGGGGTCAAGTGCCGCCTTATATCTACCATGAAAGCTACCTCTCCCCCCTGCTAATGCTGTTATCTCTATATTTATCACAGAGCAGGGAGGGGTGAACAGTCACAGGGATTTGATTGACCGTCCAGTAGGAGTAGAGGAATGCAATCATGCAAACTGGTGTATCTCAGGACAGAGAGGGAATCTGAAAAAAGTGAAGGACAACTACTGAGGGGGGAGGGGGGAATATAGAAAACAATGGAAAAAAGAAAAAAAACAAGTTTCATTTTACCAACTATAGATGCTCCTTTAAGTAGTAAAATTGTAATAAAATGAAATTGTTAGTGCTGCAACTGTTGAAAATGAAATATTATTATTAAAATGTGGCAACTTTGTAGTAGATTTTATTATACTTCCACATTACACTGGGAGGAAAAGTCTTATCATTTACTGCATTCATAAAAAATACCAGTAGGGGCTGCTATGGCATAATGTAATGATGGTATTATTTACACAGCTCTTAAAGGTAATTATTTTTGTATGATGTAAATGTAAAAATCAGAAACCTTAAAAAACCACAAGAAGAGAGAAAAATATTTACACATGTAAACAAAATACAGTGAAGACATAAATTTAGAAACATTCAGAGGTTCTAATATTTGGACTTGATAATCAGATTACTGTACCATTTAATTGTAAAAAAAAATAAGAGTCATCATAGAAAAAGTATCAAAAGTTACTCTTATTTGTTTTTCTATATTGGACTAGTACAATATTTTTATACCATTTAATGCAGCATGATAGTTTTATTTGTATTTTAAGGTACGAACAGGGATATTTGTGTAAACTGATCAAATCCATAGTGTTCCAAAGTACTGACAGGCAAGTGGATTCCATCATTATGTCATTACAAATTGGGAAGGGAAAAAAAGCAAGTCCTTGGACAAGAGAGTGCCTTCTAACAATCAGTACAGTTTGGACTACATCGGGACGTTTAGAGTTACATACAATATATATATGGATTCAGAAACATAACATTTGTGTTTACAAGAATTTGCACACAAGGGAGTCGTTTTTATTGTATGTGTAGGTAAAATGTGTACACACTAGATTCATTCAGAGTCTGTTTATAAAAAATTGTACTTTGAAATTTGTAAGCCTTAAAAAATTCTATAGTTATAGAATGTGTGCCTTTAAATGTTGTCATCGATTTTTAAAGGCATTTCCACCCTTAAAACTAAAAAACGAGTCAAATTGTCAGGGTACCTGCACAAAACCCCAACTGAAATATTTTGCAGGTTATACCGTGCACCACTAACCTAATTAAAGATTATTTGTCTGGCCCTCCCTTCATGCAGTCAATCAAGCTTGTGACTGGGTTTCACTGGTTGCCTCCTGCCTTACTCCCTTTGATCAATGGTATTTTATGAATATAAAAGCATGTGCAGATACCTTCTGCCAGATCAGGAAATAGACTTGACAATCTAAATAAAAGATTAAAAATAGCAGAAAACTGACAAGTCACACAAGTTATATTTTTGTTTAAGGGAGGACAGCCATTAAACATGCCGCTAAAAGTAGAGTAAAAGACAACTAGTTAACACAAATAACACAAATTATTTATATTCTTTATGTAATTTATGGCACAAAAATAAATAGCTCAAATCCACATTCTGCTTGGGGGTTGAGAGTGAATGTGGGAATATCATATAATTTAAAGGTGAGATTAAGAGTTGGTGTTTTTAATTAATTAGGGAAAAATTCGGTGTGGATGTGACACCCAGTTCTATTTTAAAGGGATTCCTGCACACTACCCAACACATACAGGGTATGATTATCATGGCTTAAACTAACTTTGGCTGGAGGGATCAGGACTGAGAAAGACTATTGCTCATTATTTATCAAATGATGGAAACATGTATGAAAAAGGGGGTCTCATCATGGGTACTATTAATGGGAGGGTTTTTTTTTGAAGATAGAAGACAGTTAGTACACACGTGTCAAATGTTGATTTGGCATCCGAGCTACCAGAAAGCTACCCTCTCGGTGGGTACTAACATAGAGACGGGGGGAAGGCAAGAAAGCTGTAAAAAGTTCACATAAGTGTCAAGGTCTAAGAATCAGAATTGATATGCTTCCCTAAGAGGATGGATATGTGTTTACTTTAAACCAACAGAAGGAAAGCAGGGGAAGAGACACTGAGTATAAACGCCAAAGGTTAAAGGAAAAGGTGATGTGTTGCAACATGTTTTCAGTCAATACGTGTGGTAAAACAAGACCCAATACTGTAATTTGTGACATATTACACAGCAAATTAGTAGGAGTCTGATGATAACTATCGAGATGATTAGCAAATATAACTTGCAGGCCCAAAAAGATCATTCCAGTGGCCATGCATCCAGTAGTTGCAAGTGTATTGGCTTTTCTTTCAAGCATAGCGATAGTCACGTTGAGCCAGTTTTATCTCAACTCTTAGCTACAAAGCAATCCCCACCTTGCATTCAGAAGGTCCCCAAAAACTTGGCGTGGATATAGCTTAGGAACATTCCAGTGGTACATAATTGCCAACAGCTTCCTGGGAAAAGTCATCTGAATTGAGAAGGGCCAGTCGGAATAACTAGGAAACATCTTCAAAACGCAAATTTAAGTCCAGTTGATCTAATTGAGTACCAACCAGGATTCCTACCTTGGATGAATGAATATTACATGATATACCATGGACCTGGATGATGCAATATATTTTTTCAGAATACCATGACCTGGATGCCGTATGAATATTACAGAGTTATACTAGACCTGGATGAATGAATATACAGCATATACCATGACCTGGATGAATGAATTACAATATACACATGACCTGATGATGAATGATATTACAAGATATACATGACCTGGATGAAGATATTACCAGATATACCAGTGACCTGGATGAATGAAATAATTACAGATATACCATGACCTGGATAGGTGAATATACAGATATACAATGACCTGGATGCATGCAATATTACAGATATACCATGACCCTGGTGAATGAATATTTTACAGATGATTACCATGACCTGGTGAATGAATAGTTTACAGATATCCAGTGGACCGTGGATGAATGAAATATTACAGATATTACCATGACCCTGGGTGAATGAATATTACATATATATACTACCTGACGAATGATCGAATATTACAGAATATACCATGGACCTTGAGAATGCGTCAAGTCCAAGTAGATGCTATAGCATTGCTTATTGACCCATGATGTAACCCAAGAAAAGCATATTGATATATTGTACTTTTAAAACCAAAAGATAGTGCTTTTTTTATTTAAAACTAGACATTAAGACCCGCTACAAGAACAGGTGCTAGAGCACAGAGTGCCCCTTAGTGTGCCCAAGAGTAGCTCCTTCTCCGTGTCCCCAAGGCCAGAAGTCCCTCTTGTGTCCCAAGTCCGGGGCCCCCTTCTGTCACCAAATCCAGGGCCCCCCCTGTACCAAATCCAGAGGCCCCAGCTTGTCCCAAACATCAACCCCCCTCTGTCCCAAATTTCCAGGGGCTCCCCTATGTCCCAAATCACGCCCCCCCCATCTGTACCAAATCAGGGCCCCCCCCCTGTCCCAAATCCAAGGGACCCACTCTGTCCCAAATTCAAGGGCCCATCTGTCCCGAATCCAGGGCCCCCCTGTGTCCCAAATCCAGGGGCCCTCTTCTCCCAAATCAGGGGCCCTGTCCCAAAGCAACCTTACCGCAGTCTGTTTAATGCCTGTTCTCTTCCATGTGTTTCCTGTTTCTCCCTCTAGTGGTGAGTCAATCGGAACTGCAGGACACTCCCCTCTGTGGTGAGTCAATAGGAAATGCAGACCGACTCTCCCTCTGTGGTTGAGGACATAGGAACCACAGAGATCTCCCTACTAGTGTGATAGTCAATAGGAACTGCAGAGACTCTCCCTGTAGTGGTGGGTGTCCAATATGGAATGCAGAGACCTCCCTCTAGTGGTGAGTCCATAGGAAACTGCAGAGTGACACACACACGGAACAGGGACGAAACACTTAGGGTTTTATTAATAAGGACAGCAGTTGTACCCGGCGTTGCCCGTGACACTTGTGGCGAAAGTATTTTTTTAGTTGCAGTGTGGTTGGCCTTAGATGGAGAGGGACAGGGGGGAGGAAGGAAGTGCCAAGTGGGTAATGTTCGTCATGTATTTAATAGTTAGGAGTTGAGGGAGGGTGAACATGCTTGACAGACGTATGCACATTGTTTATTGTAAAACCTTAATTACAACGTTATAGTTTTTCCCACTTGGTAGTGGTAAAATACCAAAATGTTGTGGTTTGAACCTACTTGTTGAACATGCTACATGGAATTTGCCCATAGGAAATAATTGATTGCATACTGAAATCACAGCACTTGAGTGACTGACAGGCGCTCAGTGCTCTAAGCATGTGACTGTGAGGCTGTTTGTCTTGTGGTGTAAGCACAATCTTTTGCACTATGTGTGTTTTTATTAAGCGTGCTCTATTTTTTGACACATTTGGATCAGTATGTCACCTTTGTTGCCACTTTAAACTTATCCTTGCTCTGGCGTTGTCCTTGTACACTGGGGGGGTAAAGTATTTCACGGGTGCGGGTGTTTGTGTTTGGCTTACATGAAGAGACATGCGGAAAACAAGAAGTGTACAGTTGGTAAATTAGAGAGGACTAGACACTACCCGAGAGTTCGGAAAAGCCGAACTATTCGAATTTGAACAAATTCGGACTTCTTCGAACTCCCGGATTTTCGAATTTTGGACTTTCGTAAATATCGACTGTTCAACCGTTTCAAATGTGCGTGTAAAATGCCTATTATACCTATACGGACGAGCATCGAACCAGGGTAAAGTGTCCATTAAAACCTATACGAGAGATCAAAACCGTGGAGTAAAATGGCTATGGTATCTAGGCACGAACGACGAGGCATCGAATCCGCGCAGTAAACGTGTCATTAAAAACCTATTACGAGAGCATTGAATCCGTGAGTAAGTGTCCATAAAAACCTATACGAGAGCATGAATCCGTGAGTAAAATGTCCCTGGTTAGCTGAATATCGCCTAGTACTGAGTGACTGAGGGAGTCAGTGTCTCTGATCATGTGAGTCTTGTCTGTGTTGTTTAAAAGCCGGTCTTAGTTCTGTTGTGCTGTCTGAAGCCCTGTGTGTTTGATTAAAGCGGCTCTATTTTTTGCACTTAGTATAGCAGTATGTCACCTTGTTTTGCACTTAACACTTTTCCTTGCCTCAAGGACACACTTTATATTGATTATTAGATCCCAATCAATAAAGTTATTATGGTTCTGAATTGAAAGTGCCATAATGTCTTGTGTTCTTTTAGTTGTAACTGTCTGTGAAGTCGTGTGGCTGTGGCAGTGTGTTAGTTGTTTCATTAAGTCCAGGTAGATGCAGGTAATTTCCCATGTAGTCCATATACCAACCACCCCAGTTTGAATAGGTGGAGGGGCATGTTGACGTAGTGGGGGAAGGGTTTATAGGGGTGTGGACAGTCTGGGTCGTGTCTGTGTGTTGTGGTTGTCCAGGAGGCGGGCGAATGCATTGGTGGGCATGGCACCCTGTTTCCACAAGCGTGGGCGCCGGCTGTGCTTTTGGGGTTATGTGATGGTGGTGTTTGGGGGCCGCCCCTATGTTTTGGTTTTTGGGGGGGTGTTTGTGTATGTGGCTGTGTGATTTGGACGCCCTGGGCATGTTTGGGGGTTTGTTGTGTGGTTATGATGTAGGAGACAGAACATACCCCAATGTTTTGGGGGGGGTGACCATAGCATGCGTAATAAAATAGGGGTGGTTGAAATGTAGGCAGTTATCTTGAGGGCAGTGGCCTTGAGGTTGGGGATCTGAGCCGCGACCAGTGATGTTTGGGGGAGTGGCCATGACACAAATCGGCGGGATGGTCACAGTCTAGGAGGCTAGCAATCTATTAAAATACTGAATTGTTCAGACAATGACATCTTAGGTAACTTTATGTATCCACTCCAGTAAATCTCGTCGGTTTATAGAATGTTTCATATCACCAATAGAAACATCGTCTTTCCAGGGTTTATATTTGTATATCTTCAATCAAAGTACAGTTTCCCGGTTTTTGTATAAATGTTATCCCATGAAAAATTTCCAGGTTATATTTATATTCATCATATACCATAGTAACATAGGTTTTCCGGGTTTATATTTGTTAATAAACTGTCATTCAATCACCAAGTAACAGTCTTTCCAGGGTTTATATTTGTATATAAATGCATTCATATCGCCAATAGAACAGTCTTTCCAGGTTTATATTGTATAAAAGTCATTCATATCCGCCAAATAGTAACATAGTCTTTCCAGGGTTTATTTCTTTGATATAAAGTCATTCATATCCCAATAGTACAAATAGTCTGTCCAGGGTTTATTATTTATATAAATGTATTAATATCACCAATAGCAAAATCGTCTTCTCAGGGTTTACATTTGTATATAAAATGGTGATTCATATCGCCAATAGTAACCATTAGTCTTTCAGGGTTTATATGTGTATCATAAATGTCATTCATATCAAGATAGTAACATAGTCTTTCCAGGGTTTATATTTCGTATATAAATGTCATTCATATCCAAATAGTAAATAGTCTTTCCAGGTTTATGTTGTATATAAATGTATTCATATCACCGATAGCAGAAATCGTATTTCCCAGGGTTTATATTCTTATAGATAAATGTCATTCATATCACACGATAGTAACATATGTCTTTCCAGGGTTTATACTGTTATTATAAATGTACATTATATCACGGATAGTAACATAGTCTTTCAGGGTTTATATTTGTTATGAAAGTTCATTCATATACGAAGTAACACATAACTTTACAGGGTTTATAGTCTGTATATTAAATGTCATCATATCCACCATAGTAACATAGTTTTCCAGGGTTATATCTTATGTATTATAAAGTCCATCATATCACCGATAGTAAACATGTCTTTCCAGGGTGTCTATATTTTGATATAAAGTCATCAATCTCACCGATAGTGAACCCATAGTCTTTCCAGGGTTTTATTTTTAGATAAATGTCATCATCATCACGATAGTAACATAGACTTTCCAGGGTTTATATTGTATAAATGTCATACATATACCCAATAGTAATAGGGTTCCAGGGTTAATTTGTATATTTAAATGCATTGCTGGGGTATTGGGATACACTGGCGTATTGGGATAGGCTGGGGTATTGGGATAGGTTGGGGTATTGGGATA
>JAACNH010004058.1:0-25749 GCA_019447015.1 Hymenochirus boettgeri | reverse complement strand
GAGCTGGAGGGGACACTGGTCTGGAGGAAGTGTATAGTATCTGTGCAGGGAGCTAGAGGGAACACTGGTCTGGAGGAAGTGTATAGTATCTGTGCAGGGCACTAGAGGGGACACTGGTCTGGAGGTAGTGTATAGTATCTGTGCAGGGAGCTGGAGGGAACACCGGTCTGGAGGAAGTGTATAGTATCTGTGCAGGGAGCAGCTAGAGGGAACACTGTCTGGGCAGGAAGTTTATAGTAATCTGTGCAGGCACTAGAGGGACACTGGTCCTGGAGGAAGTGTATAGTATCTGTGCAGGAGCTAGAGGGAACACCGGTCTGGAGGAAGTGTATAGTATATGTGCAGGAGCCTGGAGGGACACTGGTCTGGAGAAGTGTATAGTATCTGTGCAGGGAGCTAGAGGAACGCTGGTCTGGGAGGAAGTGTATAGTATCTGTGCAGGGCACTAGAGGGGACACTGGTCTGAAAGTTTGTGTTTAGTATCTGTGCAAGGCGCTAGAGGAGACACTGGTCTGGGAGGAAGTGTATAGTATCTGTGCAGGGAGCTAGAGGGAACACGGTCTGGAGAGTGTAGCTAGAGGGAACACTGTTCTGGAGAATGTATATAGTAATCTTGAGCGGGTGCTAGAGGGGACAACGGTCTTGGAGAAGTGTATAGTATCCTGTGCAGGCTAGAGGGGACACTGGTCTGGAGGAAGTGTAATAGTATTTGTGCAGGGTGTGCTAGAGGGACACCGGTCTGGAGAATGTATAGTATCTGTGCAGGCGCTAGAGGGACACCGGGTCTGGAGGAAGTGTATAGTATCTATGCAGGGTGCTAGAAGGGGACCCCGGTCTGGAGGAAGTGTATAGTATCTGTGCAGGGGCGGCTAGAGGGAGACCTGTCTGGAGGAAGTGTATAGAATCTGTGCAGGGCGCTAGAGGGGAGACCGTCTGGAGGAGTGTAGCTAGAGGGAACACTGGTCTGAGGAAGTGTATAGTTATCTCTGCAGGGCGCTAGAGGGGAGACTGGTCTGGAGGAAGTGTATAGTATCTGTGCAGGGCGCTAGAGGGAAACCGGTCTGGAGGAAGTGTTTAGTATCTGCGCAGGGCGCTAGAGGGAGACCGGTCTGGAGGAAGTGTATAGTATCTGTGCAGGGCGCTAAGGGGACACCGGGTCTGGAGCACAGTGGTATAGTATCTGGTCAGGGTGCTAGAGGGGACACTGGTCTGGAGGAAGTGTATAGTGTCTGTGCAGGGTGCTAGAGGGGACACTGGTCTGGAGGAAGTGTATAGTATCTGTGCAGGGTGCTAGAGGGGACACTGGTCTGGAGAGTGTATAGTGTTGTGTGCAGGGAGCTAGAGGGAACACTGTGTCTGGAGGAATGTATATATCTGTGCAGTGCGCTAGAGAGAACACCGGTCTGGAAGAAGTGTATAGTATCTGTGCAGGGAGCTAGAGGGAACACTGGTCTGGAAGAAGTGTATAGTATCTGTGCAGGGCAGAGGGGACACTGGTCTGGAAGAAGTGTATAGTATCTGTGCAGGGTGCTAGAGGGAACACCGGTCGGAGGAAGTTATAGTATCTGTGCAGGGAGCTAGAGGGAACACTGGTCTGGAGGAATGTGTAGCTAGAGGAACACTGGTCTGGAGGAATTGTATAGTATCTATGCAGGGTGCTAGAGGGGACAACGGTCTGGAGGAAGTGTATAGTATCTGTGCAGGGCGCTAGAGGGGACACTGGTCTGGAGAAGTGTATAGTATTTGTGCAGGGTGCTAGAGGGACACCGGTCTGGAGGAAGTGTATAGTATCTGTGCAGGGCGCTAGAGGGGACACCGTCTGGAGGAAGTGTATAGTATCTATGCAGGGTGCTAGAGGGGACACCGGTCTGGAGGAAGTGTAGTATCTGTGCAGGGCGCTAGAGGGGAGACCTGTCTGGAGGAAGTGTATAGAATCTGTGCAGGGCGCTAGAGGGGAGACCGGTCTGGAGGAGTGTAGCTAGAGGGAACACTGGTCTGGAGGAAGGTATAGTATCTCTGCAGGGCGCTAGAGGGGAGACTGGTCTGGAGGAAGTGTATAGTATCTGTGCAGGGCGCTAGAGGGGAAACCGGTCTGGAGAAGTGTTTATATCTGCGCGCAGGCGCTAGAGGGGAGACCGGTCTGGAGAAGTGTATAGTATCTGTGTGCAGGCGCTAGGGGGACACCGGTCTGGAGCAGTGTATAGTATCTGGTCAGGGTGCTAGAGGGACACTGGTCTGGAGGAAGTGTATAGTGTCTGTGCAGGGTGTAGAGGGACACTGGTCTGAGAGTGTATAGTATCTGTGCAGGGTGCTAGAGGGGACACTGGTCTGGAGAAGTGTATAGTGTGTGTGCAGGGAGCTAGAGGGAACACTGGTCGTGGAGGAGTGTATAGTATCTGTGCAGTGCGCTAGAGAGAACACCGGTCTGGAAGAAGTGTATAGTATCTGTGCAGGGAGCTAGAGGGAACACTGGTCTGGAAGAAGTGTATAGTATCTGTGCAGGGCGCTCTAGAGGGGACCCTGGTCTGGAGAAGTGTATAGTATCTGCAGGGTGCTAGAGGGAACACCGGTCTGGAAGAAGTGTAGTATCTGTGCAGAGAGCAAGAGGGAACACTGGTCTGGAGGAAGTGTATAGTATCTGTGCGGGAGCTAGAGGGAACACTGGTCTGGAGAAGTGTATATATCTGTGCCAGGGAGCTAGAGGGAACACCGGTCTGGAGAAGTGTATATTATCTGTGGAGGGCTAGAGGAACACCAGTCTGGAGGAATTGTATAGTATCTGTGCAGGGCACTAGAGGGAACACTGGTCTGGGGAAGTGTATAGTATCTGTGCAGGATCTTAAAACCAACCAGCTCAGGGTGAATTAATTGCAGTTGTTTGAAGGCTTAAAAACTTCCATAAAAAATTTAACTTTAAAGGGACTTTCAGTGGAAATGATCAATATTTGTTAAATGTTAGTTAGTGTAATGCCATCTTAGTTATTCTACATATTCTCTCTCAATCAGTTGATTTCATACCTTTGCTGTCTGCTGTTGACATTGGTGAGCTGCCATTTCAGTTCTAACGGTCCTTCCCAAATGCACCACATCCTTGGAATGTTCCTAACCGTAATTTCTACTGATTGGCTTGTTGGATTGGGTTACATGCTCAGATCTCTACTGAGAAACTGAATCACCCAGGCCCTGGGTCAAGGGCAAGACCATAACAGTCTCTGTTTAGGGTCCTGCATACAGGAAGTCAGTATTTCGGTTTATTTATTTTACACAGATGCAATGCTGAATGGCAATTAAGGTCGCTAGAAAAAAAAATACTGCTCTTTTTTTGAAAAGTACATGAATTTACACTGAACTTCCTTTAATGAATGAAATTCAAAGTGTCATATGACACCAGCCACGATATTATTCACGTAGCAATGACTGTCCGAGATTAGTGCGGATCGTTCTATGTTCCCTTCACTGACTGAGGATTTCATAAGCTTCTCTGCCATCGATGCCAAGTTATTCTGACATTTGACAGCCCTGATGAGGGAAATTTTTTTTTTCTGCTCTAAATCATGTTTTATTAAAGTAAATTGGATAGTTTGAACAGATTTAGCTGTTACCGGAGATCATCATCTTTGAACTAAAATAATCACCTTGATGAATTTCCATGGTACCGCCCGCTTAAAAAAGCATTTCTGCCAGATACTACATGCTGGGTACAGCAAGCACAGAGTTTGCCCTTTCTATCATACTGCGCATTCAATCAGATGTTTGGCATTTTGACTGGGTAAATGCAGTTAGATAACATTTGATTGGTTGATAGTTTCATAGCATGAGCAAACATTACACCTAATATTACATTAGGCGTACTGTATAGAATACAGAATTTATGAATGTAAAATATAGTGTGTGTCTACAGTGCCTTGCAGAAGTATTTACCCCCTCCTTGTTTTTTACCTATTTTGTTAGAGTCCAACCTGTAATATAAATGGTTCTTAATCTTATTTTTTGTGATGGGGAAGTTAATGCAAAAAATAGAACAATATATTAAAATAAGAATTGGAAAAAAAATGAAAAAGTCCATAAAATATTGGTGCAACTAATTACCTTCAAAAGGCATAAATTAGTGAATAAAGTCTACCTGTCGTGCTATCTAAAGGTCCATACACACGTGCGAATGTGGGGGCTTGACCATGAACACCAATGGTATATGAACGCCCAACGAAGTGCCAATACGCTTACCATGGACTAAGCTTAAGTGTCATATGATCTGGCAGTATAAACACACAGTTCCAAAACATGCACAATGCACACACTGCTGTTGGCTCCTTGGCCAGACAGATGGTGAGGTGCAATCCCCTCAGCCCCCTACTTCCAGGGCTTCACATCCCAAGCAAGGAAAAAAGGTAGAGGAGCACACTACTATATTGAAAACTTCTTTACTCGTGCAAAACCATCAACGACACGTTTTCGGGACTCTAGCCCCTTCCTCATGGTACAACGGTAGTGAGTGCTACATCCATATTATCCCTTAGGCTCCACCCCCATGCCATGTGGCATATTGATTGACAGCCCAGGGCCTCATAGTGAGATAATACATATCAACCATACGGTGCAAAACAACTTCATTTAAGAATGTAAAACAGTTAAAATAAAAAAAGATCATAATTCATTTGAATATACTAAAACCTTAACCATAAAGATAGACAATAAATATAAAATCTCCAACGTTTTTCAGGGATTTAAATAAGTGCATCATATTAAAGTGTCCATAGTGTCAGCTCTAGGAGGGATGAAGTGATTACATGAGGTGTATATAAAAAACATGTGCAATTTAATGAATTAACAGTATGGATACAGTGTTGCAACTAAGTTAGGTAAAAAGTTATCCATCTTTCTGGTAGTGTTTTCTTCATATCCAGTAGATGGCGTAACAATCCTGAGTATAGAGTATAAACATGTAGAGTTTTAACACTCTAAAATATGTAATTACATTAAATAGTACATTAAATAAATAATATAGCCGATGTCTTCAAAAGTAAAAGGTATAAAACCATTATATAGTGTCCACAGATAGGACGTGCCCTTACAGAAAGCTGCCTTAAACCACATCTTCGTTAATACCATTCGGGTTAGGTTTTGCAATCTCTCATCCAGGTGCCTCTTTCCTCAAAGTGGTTTTCTTGTAGTCCTCCCCTCTATTATTAGTCTTAACCACTTCTAGAATTTGCCACTTAAGTTGTGCCACATTGTGGCGTCGCTCAAAGAAGGTCTAACTGACTGGGTTTTCATATCTGGAGGGTATCCCTTTTGTAATTATGTATATCCCTACGATGTTCTCCTATCCGAATTTTGGGCCTCTATTTCTGTTTTGTTGCCGACATAGCCCCATCCACAAGGGCATTTCAAAAGGTATACCACCCCCCTTAGTGGAACATGTAGCGAAGTTATGTATTTTAATTTTCGTGCCTTTCCCTGGATGATGTACTATTTCACCAGGATTATGGAGTTCAGACACCGCATTTTCTGCACGGAAGGTACCCGCTTTCAGGGCCCTAGAAGGTATTCCTTTCACCATCTTTGGGAGCTATGTCGTGTGGACCACCATATCTCCTAAATTGCTGGAGCGTTTTGTAAGAAAAAGAGGGGGCTCAGTAAACAGGTTCCCATACTCTCTATCATTTTGCAAAATTTTCCATTTGTTCTTAATAATCCTCTGAATTTTATGTGAGTGTAGGGTATATTTGGATACAAAAGGTGTTCTAGGGTTTCCTATCTGGGTTTTTTCTGTTATTCTCTAAGAGTTTAGATCTCTCCATCTGCATTACTTTATTGCAATCCTTGCCGAGGGTCTGTTATGACAAACAGGATTGCCAAACCCTAACCCCGAATGGTATTAACAAAGATCTGGTTTAAGCAGCTTTCTGTAAGGGCATGTCCTATCTGTGGACACTATATACTGGTTTTTATTACCTTTTTACTTTTGAAGCAATCGGCTATATTATTTATTTAATGTACTTATTTATGTAATTACATTTTTAGAGTGTTAAACTGCATGTTTATACTCCTACTCAGGATTGTGTTACGCATCTAATGGATTGAAGAAAACACTACCAGAAGATGGATAACTTTTTACCTAACTTAGTTGCAACATTGTTCCATACGTTTATATTCTATTAAATTTGTCAACATTGTGTTTTTATATACACCTCATGTACACTTCATCCTCCTAGAGCGACACTATGGACACTTTAATATGATGCACTTTATTTAAATCCCTGAAAACACGATGGAGATTTAATATTTATTGTCTATCTTTATGGTTAAGGTTTTAGTTATTCAAATGAATTATGTATCTTTTTATACTTTTAACTGTTTTACAATTCTTAATGAAGTTGTTTTGCACCGTAATGTGATATGTTATTCTCTCACTATGAGACCCTGGGCTGTCAATCAACTTGCCACATGGCATGGGGGTGAGCCTAAGGTGATATATATGGATGTAGAACTCACTACCAGTTGTACTGAGGAAGGGGCCTAGAGTCCCGAAACGTTTACCGTGATGTTTTTTGCACGAATAAGAAGTTTTCACTATAGTAGTGTGCTCCTCTAACTTTTTCCTTGCTCAGTATAACACCACCCAGGTCTATGTAATAAAAGGTCTTATTAAAAATGGTGCTAATTTTGCCCCAACCAATCAGATGTTATTTACCTCTCATTAGTTGTGAAAAAATTAGCACCATTTTTAATAAGAACTTTAATACATAGCCTGACCTTTTCTGCAAGGCCCCAGAGGCTCACCAACCGCTTGCAAGAGGCATCAAACTATGAAGACCAAGTACGCTTCTACAAGCAAGTCAGGGACAAAGTTGTTGAGACGACAAGTCAGGGTTGGGCTTAATAAAAATTAAAAGAAATCAATCTTTGATAATCCCCTGGAACACCATCAAATCCATTATCTTTCAAATGGAAAGCACATGTACACACATAATCGCCACCCTCCAAACTCACAGACCGGCAAAGGGTCATAATGGAGATGCAGCACCAAGACCACATAAAACCCTGAAAGAGTTGCAGAATTCCACAGCAGACACTGGAGTATTTGTCCATAGGACCACAATAAGCTGTACACGCCATAGAGTTGGGCTTTATGGAAGAGTGGCCAGACAAAATGCCATTTCTAAAAGGCAGGTCCCAACCAAATTAAATTTAACCCACACTGGGCCCAAAGTGAATTTTTAAAAAAATCCTTCCCTTATCCTCTGCTCTTATGGTTCTCCCATGCATGCAGTCCAGGAAACTGAAAGAGTAGGGGTGGCCTTCTGTCCAAATATTTCTGCCTCTAATCTGTTCCTCCTCCTGAGGTATTGTGACATGCACAGGGACCCATTCTCCCCCTCCTTCCCACCCTGCTGGATCCCTCCTGACTGCCCTATCACCCATGGTGGATTTGATTTATATCAAACTGATTTAAATCACATTTAAATCACTAGTGTAAGGCTTGATTAATCATTAGTCAAGACTAATTTGCTGGTATACTTTAAATGCAAGTAGATCAAGATTTTTAGAATAATAACATTTAAATAGATTCTCAACTGAAAACGTAACATTACAGCATGTGTTATTAGCCCTTAAACACCATCCGATCTATTCCACTCCAAACAGTCAGAAAAATATATGTTTTCTATTCTATTCACTGAACTTCTTGAAAGTAGACTGAAAGGGGTTGATTCTGTAACTCATAGGTTTGCAGAACAATAGGATTAAGGTCTTTTTCTCAACTCTGTTCATTTATAACATTTTACCTGTGAAGAAGAGGCCGTGATCTCTGCTGAGTCACATTCAGTTTGAGAACTGCAAAGGTAAACCAAGCATCTGATGAAGAGAAACTGCCCAACAATCTTAGAAAAACCTCTGGAAAGCGTGATTGTGATTTTGTATAAGCTAACAACTTCAACAATATAAAGCGAAGATTCTTGGCGTTCAGCTGCAAACAGGTTTATTGTGCAAATACACAACCATGTTTCGTGTGTAAACCCCTTAACATCTTCCGTAGCGCTTTACATTCCATGTATATTCACATCAGGCCCTGCCCCCAAGAGCTTACAATCTAAACACATTTATTTACACATCACCCCTATCTGTCATGCTTTATGATTGTGGGGAAACCGAGTGCCGGAGGAAACCCGCACAGGAGAACATACAAACTCTTGCAGATGTGTCCAAGTGTGTGAATCTAACTCGGGTCTCATCACCACTGCAAGACATCAGTGCTAACCACTGAGCTACCATGCTGGCCTATCTGTTAGGTATAGGCTACAATTGCCTACCCCCAACCGCTGTGTCAGATTACTAAAAAAAGAGTAGAACTCTAGTTACAGTCCTTCACCCCCACTGGGCGCTCCTGCATTGCCTGTCCTTCCCCCTGTTTATAGTTTCCACCAGCAAGCAGGGAGCTGGATGAGCACCGCAGGAGCAAGGCTGTAACTAGGTTCTAATTCTTTTAGAATTAGAGGTTGGGGGTGGGCAGGGGTAGCCTACATTTATTAAAGTTTTTATTAGTGTACGATACCCTTTAATGTTAATAATAAGAAAGCAGGTTTTGAGTTTGCAATGTGGCATGTGGGCAACCCCTCAAATGTATGGAGGAAGGTGCTCTGGACATGAATGACTAAAAATTTAACTTTTCGGCCACCAAGGAAAATGCTATGTCTAGAAACAATGTAATGTTTTCTTTTGTTTTGCTTTTGTTAGGTTCATGATGCCTTACTGCCTCGTTAATGGCTGCAGAAATAGCAATGAAAGCACAGCACCCACTGGTCACTTTTTATGCATTTCAGCTGAGGTGGAGGCAGCAGACACACTGGGCCAACCTGTGGGCATACCACCGGACCCAACTGACAACCTAGTCAGAGATGTGGGCTCAGGGAACTCTGGAAATACCATCTGTGTTCCTTGTCACTTTCGAGAGGGGGTTCCTTTAATGAGATGCGAAACAGGAAGAGCAGGACAGGCTGCAATGGGGTTCAGAGCCCACCCCTATTGCTTAACAGCTCCCCATTACCAGGAGCAAGAAACAGGTAAGTAGAGATATCTGGGCACTACTATGGAGATTAATCCAGTACTTCAGTGACCATAAGTGATTAACCGATTGGTCCTTAGAGGCAATAACCTCTTGGTGACAGGCATGCTTGCCATGGCAAAGTTTCTATAATTGAGTGTAGGTTGCTTTTTTCTGTCTATTGTTTGGAACTGCATGTTTATATACTCCAGTCTTTGGTTTATTTCTACATGTATCATTGTCTCTTTGAGGTTGTATCCACGGAAGTGTCTCTTTCATAGAAATCTATGACCCTGAAATAACCACCCAGTACAGGGCTTAAATGACCCACTCGCCTCCTTCCAAGCCCAAGAGCATTACTAATAGCCACGGGACCATCTAACCATACATTCCTTTCCGGGGGCGAAAGTAAGCTGAATTTTACTTAAGGTATCCTCTATTTTTCAGTGTTTACATTATCCCCCCTTTTAGTACTACACTGTGTTTTCCGGCCAAGATGCACGTAATCATTGTTTAAGACTTTTGTATTTGAAGAATAAAAACAGAAGTTTGTGTTACTCCATGTGCTGCTGTGTATTTATAATAAATAATTGTTTAAATGTGTAAATTGTTTTTAGGCTTCTCACCTGCGTTCTTCTTCAAAATAAGTGTGGTTTCCTAGCATTATCTTACATTATTATGCATCTGTAGGGAAAACATGAAATTAAATCCCAACCGGCTCCCCTTTCCACAGCTGAAAGTAGAGATGACACAAACTGAACTCAAACCCTAGTTCGGCCAACTTTTGAGTTCGGATGAACTCCAACTATTCGAACTAGTTCGTTTTTTCAGACCCGCGTCTGTATTTTCGCATAGTTATCAAATTTACGTGCCGTTCGCTAACCCTAGTACTATATTATAAAATAACTGGTCACCTTTACTTTTGCAGACCATCGATCACCCATATTTACGAGCAGCAAGGCCTGTACACACCCACATGCAGCAGCCATCTATGCAGTTGTGCCCCCCCAGCTCTGCTAAAGTTCATTTGCCTTTGTTCTTGGTGTACTAACTATGATAGTTGTGATGCCATGTCGGTAATTTTTGCCCATATATTTTTCACCTGTCTGACTGTTGAGTGTATATACGGCTTGGTAGATCTGTCAGCATCAGGAGTGTTTGCTACATTTGTACTTAGCCTAATCCCTTACTGATGAGGATATTTTCCAAGTGTGGCGTGACTGCTCCGTGCCAATGTTTGGGTATACGAGTAAGGAACAAGGTTCTGTTGAGGTTTGTTTAGGACACTGTATGTCGGTGTTAAAAGTCACCATTCTACTAATATGGCCTTACTTTCTCTCTGTAGAAACCATTCCCAGCATTCCACAGTTATCAAAGATGAGGAAGGAGCAAAGGGCCCAATGTCTGTGTCAGTGTACCCACCCATACTACAGTTCATAGCACTGAACCTGGAGCAAACCAGTGAGATCCTAGAGTTTGTTCTATGGAAGTCTCGTCTCAAATTGTGTTTTTTTTTTGTGTTAGAGCTCCGGATCATTTTATGAGTGTCCACAGGATAGAGTCAATGTTCCAGCTTTGTAATATTGCATCTGAAAGAAGTCATGGATATTGTAGGGGAATAGCACCTTAACAATAGTAAATCCCAGACCCCAGAGTTAATGTGTGGTCATTGTTTACTTTTTTTGCCTTTATCCAATAGGGATACTCCTAATTGCTTGATTGAACCCTGGGCCGAACTCAGCCTGAAACATCGGCCATGAGATTTATCAATATATCAATCGCTAGTCTATTGGTCACAATTATATGACATTTGCAATTTTCCTCCTGACCATTTGTGGCACATGATTGGCCGAGATCATGTTCAAAGGTCCATTTAACTGACTTTGCTTTAAAGGCATGTCCACCCTTATAAAAAATTCCCCCATATCATAGTATATCTTCCCCAGCCCCAACCGCTATAAAAATATTTAGAAAATGCCCCGAGTTTTACTTACCTTCTCTCTCTTCTCTGGACTCCCGGCCCGGCCTTCTGCTTGCAGACACTGAAGGCAGCCAATCACGGACGCGGCTGCCGGCTTCTCAGAATGCAGGGGAGAGAGGAGGTAAGTAGAGTTCGGGGTCTTCTTACGTATTTTTTTCAGCGTTGGGTTGGGGGAAGAATACTATGATTGGGCAAGGGGTTTTATGGTAGGGGGAGGGATCCGCAAAACGGGAAGGGAAGGATGGGAGAGGAGGCGGAGAAGGGCTGCAGTACGCATGCCAAACTTCTCCCGAGGCGGCAGGAGGCGAGCCCTATAGGGACATGGCTATCCTCCTGGGGCAGTTTTTGTACTTTGGGGGGGGGGGGGGACTACAGACAAACCATAGGAGCTGGGATGTGAGGGAAGGATTTTATTACACTACATGGTGGGGCCATTAGTGGGGGGATTATGGTTTTGGGGGTGGACAGCCCCTTTAAAATCAGTAGAAAAACTCAGTTGGTGTGGTACTACTCACCGGTTGATCCAGCAAATGTTGGCAGGTGATCCTTTTGCCTGCATTTGATTGCCCCACTTGTTATAATGACAGAATTGTTTCTCCTCTGTACTATGTGCAGTGCAGTACATACTTGCAACTAGTAATCTCGGGATTGCTATCTGAGGGCCACAGGTTGGACAACCCTGATTGGAAAATGCACATTCATAGACCCAGGGATGTTTTCTGGCAATGAAAATATTCAGCCAAGTTGTTTAAATTTATATTTCTGTGGGTTTACCCCAATATTTGTGTCTCATCTTTTCTAACAGATTGTTCTCAACTTTGTTTCAACATTCCAACAAGCTAATTGTGGATAATGTGCCCCCGAATGTGTGTCCCAGTGTAAAGCATCCTGCCATAGCCCCCAGCACGTGGCCAATCAGGTGAGGCGAATTGAAACTTAAAACTCTAAAGAGAGAGCATTCGGTTATTTTTATTAAGGGGGCGCGTGTCCATCTTAAAACAAAAAACTGGTTGACTTGTCCAGTATATGGCCACAATCCCACTGCCTCCTCCTCTGCTCTTTTTTTTAAGCTTGATCATGTGCAGCAGGGAAACTGGCAGTCACTCATTAGTTGTGATGTCATCAGTCCCAGAGCCTTGATTGACTGCATGGAGGGGGAGCAACTTACTCTGCCAGATGAAGGCAATAATTATACTTAATATCTGAATATATCAGTTGGTGTTAAGGGCAGGTAACCAATATGTATTACGGGTGGACATACACAAAGTAAACGGAACCATTGTTTACATGGTTTTTGTGTGTTGCTTGGATTGTCTTGGTCAGTAGAATATAGAGTGTGAGGTGGTCCCCCTTGCCAACGTGTGATATGAGAGTTTTCACTTTAATTTCAGATAATTGTCATCTCCTGTGGCATTCAAGTGATTTGGCCAACAGACTCCCTCAGCGATCTTCAGAACCTCCATGTACATGCACTCCAGCAACAAACCCACTTAGAATCCATTCACTAACACAGCCAGGAATCCAATCCCAAACCCACATCAACTTCATCACAGACTGTTGACTCCCTCTACACAAAACGAGTTAACTCACAGACACTGGAGATCATCAATTCCCAGCCTTATTCCCCGGGGTTCGGACATCCAGTGACCTGTTGGTTTCCCCCAGTGTCACGCTCTCCACCCAACTGAGGTAAGGTGGAAAATACTGGGAACAATCTCTGTTTTTGGTTGTAGTACTCTTGAGAGTGGTAAAATACAAGCTGCGTGAAATGTTTATTACATTTGTTGAGTAGGAATTATTTGTGCCATTTTGTCTCATTTCCCATAAGTACTGAAAACAAGGGGGTTATGGTTAATCTCCAGTCCTTACCACGCGGGCAGTGCATCATGCATGTTGTTTTCACACTTGCCTATTGTGGGATGTCCCTTTGTGGATGAGGTCTATTTAGTTAGGGTTTTTTTGGTTTTTACCAAGCTCCTGTGTGTTTGGCAGTAAGTTTTTTACTTGGCATTGCTTCTTTCACTTGGGGAGACTTGTGTGTTAATTCACAACCATATGTTAAGCTGATCGAAATCTGTCAGTCAGATTGCCTGTGATTTACTGACCTACTGGTCGTTGGACCAACCAATGCATAAACACTTTACTTCCCCCATCAGACTAGCGACCAATAATCTGTGTACCACAGCCTTACCCAACACTCTTGTGTCAATAAACACTATTACTTCTCGTATACAGAAACAGGTGTTATGTGTTAAGTGCCCCCACTGATTGCCTGGTTTATGGTATAAATATTCCAAGCACATTTTATTAGCCTCCGGACTGACTAGATGAGGATTAGTTCTTACTATTATTTTGCCTGGTTTCCTCCTTGTTGTACAATTAGACTATTGTTGATGGGATTTGTCCATTTTGTTATAGTCTCCCTGTGTTTATTATTTTCTGGTCCATGAATAATCCCTGAGTGCCAGTGACCTATACAACTTAGTACAAACTGTTATTACCATGTTCAGTAAAGAACTTGGTATCCTTTCAGACGTTGGTGAGCAGATCTCGTTCAAAAACCAGAGGAGACTCCTGTCATCCACAGAACCACAGTGAGATGTCACAAACATTCCCACTGTGACCCCCTGCGCCCCCTGCTGCCTGACACCATTACAACGTAGAGTTGGCCTAATAACAAGCCAATTGTGACTCATGCCAGTTTGAAAAAGTTTTAAATCTTTTTAAAAAAGGAGAATTTCGGTCTAAAACATATAATTTCTTATGCCCGACACTACTGAATAAACTTGTCTTTCAATGCTGGTGTACACCACAGTAACTAATCTTTCAAGGAATATGTAAGATGTATATTGGTTTCTTTAGTAGGAGGCTTTGGAAGATCCACGGGTAACAGAAAATTCTGACTGGGTTTGTATAGTTGGGTATGCGTGGGAACAGATGTAAAGTAGCACGGGTCATTTGCTTTAAAGGAAATAATTCAGTAATTAAAGGAGACATTAGGCTGACCTTTGTTCTGTGTAGTTTCCATATGTAGCGAGTCAAACATTTTAACACTTGCCTTTAATTACTTTTTGTTCCCCAAATTAGCCTGTTAAAATCAGAGTTCTTCTAGTAGAAAGAACACCACACATGCTTGCGTTACTTACAGATCCCATACCCAGTGCCTTAAGATATGTATCCCACGTATTTCTGGGAAATAACAGAGAACATGGAAACTAGAACGTTTTTAATAGATATTGCAAAAAATTCTGTAAGTCTGTATGAACATGAACATGGGTATTATGTCTGTTCCCCTGTTAAGTTAATCACAATCGTACAGAGCAGAGGCTTAATCCAATCCAGTTAGATGGTACACCATGGATATATAAACACCCCAAAGCTGGGTACAACGATTAGATATTTCGGTCCGATCGACCGATAGTTCAGTGTATCGCGATCGGACCGAAATTATCGAATGCCGAATGTGCCCCTGTCCGATCGACCGTTCGTCCGAATCGGACGAAAGGACGATCGCAGGGTGGAAAACCTCGTCCGATCGTGCGGTTCCTCTATGGACCGCACGTCGGTCGCGGTGACTATCGGACGCGGCTGCTTTTGCCGCGACCGACAGTCCTTCCTCCTGGCCGACCGTGTCGCAAGTATCGACCGTTACGGAAATCAGGAGGAAAAATCGCTATGTGTGTGTACTCTAGCTCAAGGGGTGAAATTTGGCCATTGTTTCCTCTTCTAAACTTCTCTCTTGGTCTGCAGTACATTTGTAACCTGCTGCAGCACATAGCCAACCCCCAACACCAAGGCCACGATACGTAATCTACCTCCACGCTCCCAGCTGCCACCTGTTCCAGTCCCAACCCCAGTAAAGCAGAAGGCCTGGTGAGCCACATCATTAAGTAAATGTTTTGTGGGAATAGCTATTGCGAAACTGAAAGGACTGTAAATAGAGAAAAGTGAAAGGATTGTAATGGAGAAGGTCCTAGTCAGGGAAATATGGCTGGGACAACGTGGTTTTTGGCTTCCAAAGGGCACGGGAACAGGTGTTTGTCTGTTTTGGGAAAGAAAATGGTGTTGTCAAACTGTGGGCAAAAAGCGGAGGGTTTTAGGCTTCAGTGGGACAGAAAGAGGGACGAGGAATGGGACGGACATGGGAGAGAGGGTGGGCTCCTGTCCTTTATTTGACGAAACATACAGAGGTTATACTACTCCTGTACTGTGTGCTAAGCCCCCCAGATCCACCCTTCCCTAAAGTACTGGGGTGAGGACTAAACCACTATTTGCTGTAGTTCAACCATAATACCTTGCTAAAAAAGTCAGTCATAATGTTGGTTTGAGTCCATGCCCTCTCAGACTCCCCTCGCTTAATCATGGAAAATAGAGTGCGTCTTCTCATTGGACAATCTGGAAAGACTCTCTGACTGTCAGACAGGCACTAGGAACGACATGATGATATGGGAATACAGCAAACCTAGGGAGGGGCCTAACAAGTTTGGTTTTCACCCTGGGTATTATTAGGGATGATAGTTTTGGGGCACTTTAGGGTATTCATTTAGCAAGTTAAATGATTTCCGCATAGACTGAAAAGAGTGTTTTGTTTTTTTTTATAGATTGTTCTGAATTTTCTGGGCTCAGGGAACCGATCAAATTATCAGGATGTGCACAGCTTCGGTCCTGGTTTCTCCTTCCAAATGCATCTTCTAGACTTCAGCAACACACATGCAGACAGACGCCGACATCTCGCTGCTAATTCCCAACCTTCATGTTCAAAGCAGTTGTAAATTTTCAGCAGGAGGAATTGACACCAGCCAGAACTAATAAAGCCTCTCAGACTGTGTGCTCCATGCACCAGCAGACAGACGCACAGATGATGTCTTTAATCCACCAAATTCGATGTTGCTCAGGCCGTGTGCTGCCTATGCCAGAAATAGAAAAATCATCAGAAGGACTCCAGTGCCTCCTAACACCAGAGACTCATTAACAAAACATTGCTCCAGACATGGAACACTACAATCAGCAGCCAGTTTAAGTTCAGTAGTTCATCTGATACGTGGCATCAACCCATAGAAACCTAGACCCTGTGCAGGAAGACTTGGACCTGCTAACATTAATCTTTCCTCCCAGGGTCTTGTGCCTTGACATTTAAAAGGACAGATTGCAAGCTAACACTAACTCACTGTGTCTCGTCCCATTCTATTTGCCCAATCCCCAGCATACACTGAAAGGAAATATTAGCCCTGTTAATGTTCTGTAGAATCTCGGTCTCTATTTCCCAAGGTCAAGATATGGACAATCACCGCTCTTCCATCCCTGTACGTTATTGCACCTTTGTCTTCCAACTGCAATCATGAACCCCAGCGGGAGAGTTCAAGAACATTGTACCAGCGGTGTGTTCTGGGCATAGTTTGGAGAGAAAGGTCACTAACACCAGCCCTAGTGACCTTTCTATTTGTCCTGCTCTGTACAAAAGGATCTAGATAAAAATGTATGTGTTGGGCACCAAGATTCATGACAAATGGAGATACTGGATCTCACTTCACCAGCAATGCATCCATTTCTTTGTGCACCAGATGTTATCAATGTACAGATCAGAAGATCAGCCCAACCTCTGATTCTTAGTTATCCCGCCTGTTTTGTGTTGGGGGACCAGCACAGGACAATACAGGGGGACCAGCACGATGACAGACAGGGAGATCTCCCAAGCACTTTTACCGTCAGAACCAGCAGGTCCCCAGCTCTAGTTTCCCCATTAATTCATCCCACTTGAAGTATGTCCAACATCAGGACACTGGCTTACAGCAGAATAATGGTGATGGTTCTATTGGTCCAGGGGCCTAGACTATCGCTGAAAAGCCAGAAGTCCAGACATCTCCAAATGTCTTTATGACTCGTCCCAGCACGAGAGAAGAAACGCTGCAAACATCTGAATGTTTTGGTGTCCGTATTGTAGACGCACAGATTAAATCCGTACATGTAACAACTTCCCCACAAGAAACGGTCAGATAATGAACCAAACTCTGCTGTATTCACAATACTTGTGAATCATTCACAGACCGCAGCCTATGGCTATACAAAGGTACAAATGATGTTGGCCCTTTCTCACAGCCAGTGATCTCCACACAACTAAATGATCAAGCACATCAGATACCGTAAGCCCTGGTTGTACTGGGTATTTATCCCACCTGTAGTACCAAGCAAGAGAATTTGGTAGCACCACCAGATAGTATCGGCTTACAGGATATAAAGTCAGGACAGCAAAATGGAAATAAACTCCAGGATAAAATCGTCCCTTGTAACTCTGGAATTCGTTAGCTTCAGAAAATCATTAGAATCCAGTGATATGTTATTCTCCCAGTGACCAACCACAGCCCCTAACCTTATCAGTGCAAAGAACAGAACCAACCACGTTCATTTGTATGAATTGTCCTAATGATTTTGATGGTGTCAGAAAAGCTCGGCTCCAAGGCACAGAGGATTGCTAAAGCAATAGTTTCCCATAAAATGGATCTCAGCTGACCGGACACAAGACACCAGAACGCATGTTCCCCAGTGGGTGCCCATACCAGGCATTAAGACATCAGTGGGTATCATCAGACCTAGTTCTCCTGATGGTCTTTTTCATTCTTGGACTCCAGGCATCAGGCACAGAGGGTGATGGTTGTGGACATACGGGACAAAGGGAAATTCCAATGTTTTCCTAATCCCTTTCATCAAACTGAATGCCCCAGAGACCAGCAAAGTAGACACCAAGGATAATCCCAGTTTACTGCACCATGTAAATTACCGCGTTCTAAAGCCGGCTCCCCCAACCTGCAGATATCGTCATGGAGTCCTGTGTTCTAACTCTTCTACTGAATTAGCAAAGCTTACAAAACTTCAGATATGAGCGCGTAGATACAAAACATGACTGTACCCATTGAGTGATGCCGGCTCTGTCTCAGCGTCCAAAAATATAAAGGAAGATGAACAGCTTCCTGGTCCTTCAGTTCAATATTCCTTTCTGATTCCCTTGGGAGGACCGATGCAAAACAACATGTCCCTGAAATCACAATAGGCTAATTCAATGGTTGTTCAAGAGGACTTTCAACAGGAGTATCGTCTCTTTTCTACAAGCGAATTCTGCTTCCTGAATGTTCCAAGTGCATTATACTGATGCAGAGGGAATTGGCCGCCAGTTAAGTACTCCTAATGGATGCTTCCATCCTGACTGTTCCATACACACGATACTGATACAAAGAAGAATCACCCCCAGTCGGGTACTCCTAGTGGTTCTTCCAGACGAGTGTTCTATATACAGTGATACTGATACACAGGAGGATCACACCTCCTAAACTCTTCCCTAAATCTTTTCAGCCTGAACATTCTAATACTGTGATTCTAATATACAGAAAGATCCATCCTTACTGTGGTACTCCAAGTAATTTTTCCAAGGATGATCCTTCACATACAATGATACTTACGACAAAGGAGAACCCTTTTGTCTACACTCCTAGTGAGCCATTCCATCCTGATGTTCCAAATACCAGGAACTGGCATAAAGGGGGATTCACCCTACACTATGTCTAGTAAATCTTTCCAGCTTCAGTGTCCCATAGACAGTCATTTTGCTACAAGAGAATCACACCTTTCATAGTGATCCGAGTGGCTCCCTCAGACTGAATGTTCCATGTATAATGATACGGTTACAGAAAGATCTAGCCAGATCTAGCACCTTCTAGTACCACTTTACAGCCTGATGTTACACCTATCCATCACTGATTCACTGGTGGATCATCCCTACGCTAGCCCACCTAGTAACTCATTCCAGGCTGGAATGTTCTCACATGCCATGATACTGACAACACGAAAGAGCAACCCCAATCTACCACTCCTAGCAACTCCTTTCAGCCTGACACACAGAAGGATCCCCCTGTCTAGTCACCTAGTACTCCTTCAGATGGAAAATCCACACATCTGATCTGACACATCAGGAGATCACACCTGCTCTAGTACCCTAGTAACTCTTCCAATGGAAAATTCCACACTCCATGATCTGACCACAGGATATCACACCTGCTCTAGTACACCTAGTAACTCCTTCCCAGAGGAAATTCCACACACCATGATACTCGACACACAAAGGATCACACCTGCTCTAGTACACCTAGTAACTCCTTCCAGAGGAAAATTCCCACATCACACATCGTGTACTGACACACAGGAGGATCACACCTGCTCTAAGCGCACTAGTAACCTCCTTCCAGATGGAAATTCCACACATCGTGATACTGACACACAAGGATCACACCTCTCTAGTACCACCTAGTAACTCCTTCCAGATGGAAAATTCCACACTCCAGATCTGACACACAGGAGGATCACAAAAAAAACCCTGCAAAAAATCTAGTACCCTAGTAACTCCTTCCAAGGGAAAATTCCACACACATGATACTGACACACAAAGGATCACACCTCGCTATTACACCTAGTAACTCCTCCAGACGGAAAAAATTCACACATCGTGATACTGACACACAGGAGGATCACACCTGCTCTAGCGCACCTAGTAACTCCTTCCAGATGGAAAATTCCACACACCATGAGTTGACACACAGGAGGATCACACCTGCTCTAGTACACCTAGTACTACTCCTTCCAGATGGAAAATTCCACAAATCGTGATATGACACACAGAAGGATCACACCTGCTCTAGTACACCTATAACTCCTTCCAGATGGAAAATTCCACACATCGTGATACTGACACACAGAAGGATCACCCTGCTCTAGTACACCTAGTAACTCCTTCCAATGGAAAATTCCACACATCGTGATACTGAACAAGAAGGATTCACACCTGCTCTAGTACACCTAGCAACTCCTCCAATGGAAATTCCACACATCATGATACTGAAACACAGAGGATCCACACCTGCTCTGCACACCTAGTAACTCCTTCAATGGAAAATTCCACCACATCGGATACTGAACACCAGAGACACACCTGCTCTAGTACACACTAGTAACTCCTTCCAGACGGAAAATTCCACAACGGGATACTGACACACAGAAGGATCACACACTGCTCTAGCACACCTAGTAACTCCTTCCAGACGGAAAATTCCACACATCGTATACTGACACACAGAAGGTCACACTCTCTAGTACACCTAGCAACTCCTCCAGATGGAAATTCCACACATCATGATACTGAAACACAGAAGATCACACTGCTCTACACACCTAGTACTCCTTCCCGATGGAAAATTCCACACATCGTGATACTGACACACAGAAGGATCACACCTGCTCTAGAACACCCTAGTAACTCCTTCCAGACGGAAAATTCCACACATCGGGATACTGACACCGAGATCACACCTGCTCTAGTACACCTAGTAACTCTTCCAGTCGGAAAATTCACACATCGGGATACTGACCACAGGAGGATCACAACCTGCTCTATACACCCTAGTAACTCTTTCTTCCAGATGGAAAATTCCACACATCGGGATACTGACACACAGGAGGATCACACCTGCTCTAGTACACCTCTAACTCCTTCCCAGATGGAAAATTCCACCACATCGGGATACTGACACACAGAGGATCACACCTGCTCTAGTACACCTAGTAACTCCTTCCAGAGGAAAATTCCACACATCGGGATACTGACAACACAGGGGATCACACCTGCTCTTGTACACCAGTAACTCTTTCAGATGGAAACTTCCACACATCGGGATACTTACACACAGAGATCACAACCTCTCTAGTACACCTAGTAACTCCTTCCAGATGAAAATTCCACCCATCGGGATACTGACACACGAAGGATCACACCCTGCTCTAGCACACCTAGTAACTCCTTCAGATGAAAATTCCCACACATCGGGATACTGACACACAGGAGGATCCACCTGGCTCTAGTACACCTAGTAACGATCTTTCCAGTCGGAAAATTCCACACACCATGATACTGATGCACTGGAGGATCACACCTGCTCTAGCACACCTAGTAACTCCTTCCAGACGGAAAATTCCACACCCCATGATCGGACGCACAGGAGGATCACACTGCTCTAGCACACCTAGTGAATCCTGCCAGCCTGAATGTTCCAAATCCTTAGACTGAACACACACCGGAACATCACCCCTGTTCTATTCCTAGTACCCCCCCTCGTTTCAGACTGAATGTTCCTCATACCATGTAACTGATGCACAAAAGGGGCCACCCTTTCTCTAGCACTGTTAGTAAATCCTTCCACCCCAATGTTTCCACATACCTTAAAAACCGACATACAGGAGGAGCAAACGTGCTAGCAATCCCTGTGAATCCTTTCAACCGTATTTCCACAAACTGTGATACATTATTCTGGAGGATCGCCCTATCTCTAGCAATCCTAGAGACCTTTTCCAGTCTGAAGGTACCAATACCTTGAAACTGACTCAAGGACATACCCTCTTTTCCAGTGCTCCTAGTGATTCCCTCCACACTGAATGTTCCACATACTATGATACCAGGAGGATCACCCCCCAATCTAGCCCTCCAGTAGATGCTTCCAGTCTGGAAGTTCCCACGCCATGCACTTACACAAAGGTAGATCATACAATATCTACCACTTTTAGTGACTCCTTCCAGACTCAAAGCTCTACATTCCAGGAGACAACCACGGTGGTGGACCCCCTCTCAAGCACTTTTTGTGAATCCTTCCAGCCTGAAGGTTCTATAAACCATGATACTGACATTCAGAATGATCATCCAGCTCTAGCAATCCTAGTAACTCTTCTCTGCCTGCAGACATTCAGGAGGATCATCACCACTCAAACAATTCATAACTCACTCCTCCCAGGCACAATGTTTGACACACCGAATACCGATATACAGAGGGTCACCCTAGCCCTGGTCCTCCTGGTGACCCCTTTCACCCTGATAAACCCAATCTAGCACTCACAGTGACCCCTTACAGGATGATAGTTCCACATACCATGATACTGGCCACCACGGGATCATGTTCATTTTAGACCTCCTAATGAGCTCTTAGACCTGAATGTTTTCCACATGTTGTAAAAATAATATCCCACTATCTACTCCACCTATAGATTCCTCCCAGCCTCCTAAGAATAAAGGAATATGTCCTCCAGCCATTTGTGAGCATCTCAACAAATTTTTCCAGATGCCAATACAGAGACACATCGTGGTATCTCTGGCCCTGACCTGTCCTCCTCCTACAAGTTGTATGGAAGAAGTAGATTCACTAGAATGGTTAATGTTTCATTGCAACCTGGAGTTTTGAAAAAAACATACAGAAGATTCTTCCTTCCCACCCTTCTCTGACAATAGCTAGTGACGTGGCCCAGCCACAGTACCCCAATGTGTGGGCACACCACAGAATGTCCCTCAACCCTTCCCACAAGTCAAGATTCTTAAATACAGATACCAAGCGACACGCTATTCTCCTCTGTGGCTTCCATGATTCACCCCGCCAAAATGTTTCAGCACCAGGAAATCCTTACAGCAGGATGCCTCTCTTCCCGTGTTCCTAATGATATATGCTATTCTGAATATCCCAGCTACCGAAAGGCAGATCCCCTCCTCGTTAACTCTTCTAATGGAATAGATAGTAAAGAGTGTTCCATCTGCAAACCAAGGACACGCAGCAAGAATTGTCCCTCTGTAATGCTCTTAAAGAAACATCTACTGATGATTCATCCAAGACTGATATCCCAGTCACCAAAGTATTCCAATTGTCAAGAGATCCCTCTCTCTAATGTCCCCATGAGCTGGGTACCCAACTCTCTAATACTTCTAGAGACCCACTGCACTCTGGAGTCCCCAAACAAAATAATATCCATCAATAGTTGCCTCTTCCAGTGATCAGTGATATCTGATAGTGGCTTATCTCCCTTGAAAACTCCAAGACTTAATACAGGTGTCCCCATCTCTGTTGCTCCTAGTGGTTCGTCCAAAGTTGAATGCTGTAGGAACAGAATATAGATTCATCTTTAGAAACCCTTTTGCCTGGTGATACCAGGACTCACAACAATCTGGTAGCAATAGATGTCACCATATGGACAATCAGAGAATGCTGCCAAATATGCCAATGTCCTGCAATGTAGCCCCTCCAGAACTTTCACATGATCCGGTTTAAAGAAACGACTGCCCCCTCTATGAATAGACTCATTCCACCCAAATGCTCCAGTTATCAGCAAGACCTGACGACTCTGGAGCTCTGGCCGAAAGATGGAACTCAGGTGAGGCATTGGATTTCTCGTCTAGAGAAAATAAGGGGGGGGGGGTAAACAATAGTTACTTATTTCATGTATTCATATGAATGGGTTTGTTCTGGAAGCGTTTAGTGCTTGGTGTACATGTTAATGTCCGATAATCAGGTAACTATAACCTTATGGCTACTATATATGTGTGTGGCCACAGGATTTCCTGCCCTGGACATCCTCATTAAAGAAACTGGGAATATGTTTCCCTACAGTCATACGCCTTCATATCTCTGGTTTGTAGTTTGAAACTTGCCCAAATCAGAAATATGGTTTTATTGTCCAGTTTTACTATTGCCGGAATACCTAACGATATTCCGGCAACCACCTGGAAGGATTATCAATTGCAAATGAAATGTGTGAGTTTGGCTGTACCATCTGACTCTTCATTGCGAATATGTGTACTATTGGTTTGCAATAGTGTTACTACATAGATGGTGAACCTGAGATCTGGTTCGACTGGGCTTTTTATTTTCTAAGTCTTAGTACAATTGCCCATAGTCCTGGTCACATCACAATACTTTCTCCCTTGACTATCTGTCGATCTGTATTGTCTTATAGGCCTGGTCTGTATCAGTAACCATTTTGTGTAGTGTAAAGCACATTATTTCTGTCTTCTCTAAATTCCGTTTTAAACAAAAGAAGTTTGTTTTATTATAAATACTAGCAAGGTGTGCCTGTTGGTGCACAGTTGGAATTATGTGAGTATATGTTGGCAATGGTTGGGTACAGTATATAAAAAATGCAGCAGTTTGTACATAAAAAAATAATAAAAAGGAATTGTTAAAAAAAAATAAATGAGAACCTGTTAAGAAATCCTATGAAATCCTGGTTCTATTAGAACTCCTCATCTGTAAACTAATATTTGTTTGAAGCTGTATATGATATTATTAACCTGGAAGTTTGTTTTGGATAGATGGTCTATTCAGTTGGTATATATCTGGGCTGCTGGGCTGGCCAGTTTTTTCACTAATTGTGGGGCACATGAAGGCCCTATAAATAGTTATTTAACCTTTGTTGTTTCACTGAATGGGTACTTCAGCCACAGTTGCACAACCAAACATTTATTATTGTACTTGGGCACCCTTTGTATGGGACATTAATAGATAAGATGAAGATCTTGCGGTTGGGCAGTAGACTTTTGGATTTGGGTGAGGGGGATGGGGCTATTTATGTAGGTATGTGTACCGTCTTTAAAATATTATTACTAGAGTTATTTGGTGTTGTTATTGTATCACCGAACGGGCTGACATTTTATATATTACAAACACCGAGGGGGGCCTATTTACCCTATAGCCATAATTTCTCTTGGTAAATTTGTTGTTCTGGTTTTTAGTATCAGAAATCCCAAAGTACTGTACACAGCTATTTTAGCCCAAGGCCAAAGGGTGGATAATGTGGAGGGAGTGGTGTGTCTCAGAAGAGTAGCCGAAGTAGTGATTTATGGTATATGTGCATTTTAGTGTATTTACATGTAGGTACCTAATATTACTGTAACTGTATAACAAAAGGAAAATGAGAATAAGGTCTATTCAACCAATTGTGACTTCCTCAAAGTCAGAGGTCCTCACTGCAGTCATGGAATGAGTTATTCTGTGGTTAGCAACTGCATAACTCCTCTCTGTTTAAAGCCATTGAAAGGAGATTTATTTGGGTAAGGTACCTGCAAGCTGGCCTAAACACATCATTGATTTACAAATAATGTCAAATATTCCTTCAATTTCCTATCTTCTAACTCTCCAACAGACTCTCAAACCCACGTGATGTTTGAGATGTTTGCAGTTTTATTTCTCCCAAGAGTAATGGAGATGCTGGACAGTAAACCAGAAGGAGTTGTAACAGAGACTGATTGATGGAGACAGTACAGAGCACTGCTGTCTGGTGGTGGGTTCTTCGACACAATGTATTGCATAAAAACCAAAACCTTTAAAACGGAGGGGTGTTTGATTACACATATTTTTCCGACATTCGCAATTAGATGAATCCATATTGTGTATACACACTGTCATTCACCCCTGATACTACACACGCACGTCCCCTGATATTAGTTTTGCAGTAACAAACTAGATGTAGCCTTGTTGATGTTAGCTCAGATTTGGTTGACATTAGAATGTTGTCAATTGTTGCTGCAGATAATACAAGGCAAACTTTGCCCTTTTTATAATTCTTCTGCACGTGGTGCCAGCAGTTCTGCTAAATTACCACATGTTGAGACATATCTTGCTCTGAGAGAATGGAAGTTGGTGTCGTTTTCAACATCAACGATTTTTCTGTTCACGTGTATACAATGGAGAAGCCAACCCTAGAGTGTCCCGCATTGAAGAGAACCAGCAGACCTATGGGAAGACGTCCTTTCATTAGAAAGAAACGTAAGCATATCAATGTAAATGTTAGTTCATGTGTGAATGTGACGTTCAGTGATAAAAGTACTGCACATTGTCATTATGCCCTGAGGCAGAGGAAGGATCTACAGGCTTCT
>JAACNH010004057.1:0-25749 GCA_019447015.1 Hymenochirus boettgeri | reverse complement strand
ACAGATACTATGATGGTATATGGGACCACTGGTACAGATACTATGATAGTATATGGGGCCACAGATAATATGATACTTCATGGGGACACTAGTACAGATACTATGATACTTCCTGGGGCCACTAGTACAGATACTATGATACTATATGGGGCCACAATTAGACAGATACTTGATAACTTGGGGCCCACTGGTACAGATTCTTGATAGTCATATGGGACCACTGGTACAGATACTATGATAGTATATGGGACCACTTGTACAGATACTATGATACTATGGGGCCACTAGTACAGTATTATGATACTAATGGGGCCACTAGTACGATAGTATGATACTTCATGGGGCCACTAGTACAGATACTAGATACTTTGGTGTGGCACTAGACAGATCCTGTGATAGATTATTGGAAACTAATACAGATACTATGATTCTGATTCTATATGGGGCCACTAGTACAGATACTATATAGTAATGGGGCCTCTAGTACAGATACTATGATATATTATATGGGGCCACTAGTACAGAATTATTATTCGATATGGGCCACTAGTACAGATCTATGATACTTAATGGGGCCACTAGTACATGTACTATGATACTTCATGGGGCCCAGTATGAGATACTGTGATAGTATATGGGGGAAACTATACAGATACTAGGTTCTATATGGGGCCACTAGTTAGATACTATATTTAGGGGGCCACTAGTACGATACTATGATTCTATATGGGCCAATAGTCACAGATACTATGATACTATATGAGGCCGCTATCGATAATATTATACTATATGGGACCACTAGTACAGATACTATGATACTATAAGGGGCCACTAGTACATATACTATGATTCTATATGGGGCCACTAGTACAGAATTATGATACATAAGGGGCCACTAATACAGATACTATGATTCTATATGGGGCCACTAGTACAATACTATGACTCTATATGGGGCTATTATAACGATCCTATGATGTATAGGGCAACTAGTACAGATACTATGTTCTATAGGGGCCACTAGTACAGATACTGTTATAGTTATAGGCAACTAGTACAGATACTATGATACTATATGGGGCCACTATTACAGATACTATGATACTTCATGGGGGCCACTAGTACAGATACTATGATTCTATAGGGCCACTAGATATATTATGATAATAATGGGGACCACTGGTACAGATACTATGATAGTGTATTGGGACCCCTTGTACAGATACTATGTATCTATATAGGACCACTAGTACAGATACTATGATACTAAATGGGCCACTAGTACAGATACTATTATTCTATATGGGGCCACTAGCACAGATACTATGATACTAAATGGGCCACTATACAGATAATGATATAAATGGGACCACTAGTACAGGTACTATGATCCTTCATGGGCCACTAGTATAGATACTATGCACTTCGTGGGCCACTAGTATAGATACTGTGATAGTATATAGGGGAACCTAATACAGATACTTTGATTCTATATGGGGCCACTAGTACAGATACTATGATAGTATATGGGGCCACTAGTACAGATACTAGATAGTATATGGGGTCACTGTACAGATACTATTATTCTATAGGGGGCCACTAGTAACGATACTATGATCTAAATGGGGCCACTACAGGTACTATGATACTCATGGGGCCTAGTACAGATCTATGCAACTTCGTGGGGCCACTAGTATAGATCGTGATATTAATATATGGAAAACTAATACAGATACTAGATTCTATATGCCATTATCAGTCATGATAGTATTGGGGCCACTAGTACAGATACTAGATAGTATATGGGACCACTAGTACAGATACATTATTCTATATGGGGCCATAAGTACAGATACTATGATACTATTTGGGGCCCCTAGTACAGATACTATGATAGTATATGGGAACACTGTACAGATACTATGATTGTATATGGGATCACTGGTACAATTCATGATAGTATATGGGGCCACTAATACAGTTACATTATCTTCGTGGGGACACTAGTCAGATACTATGATACTTTAGCTGCCACTAGTACAGATACTATGATTCTATATGGGGTCACTAGTACAGATACTATGATACTATAGGGGCCACTAGTACATATCTATGATTCTATATGGGGCCACTAGTACAGACTCGTGATTCTATATGGGGCCACTAGTAAAACAAGCCATAGGCCATAGCCATTGGCCATTATTAAGAACCATATAACAACATATTGCACTCCAGTCTTCAATAAATAGTGTTTTGATTCAAACACACACTATCTCAAGCTTGTGGAGGGTGCTGGAGATATCGGCTGTATATCCAAGGATAAAAAGTGAAACCTCCGCACGGGCCGGCCTTAGCATTAATACACACCTGTGCAAGATTAGTTTACTGACGCTTAGCACCCTTCCAAAACACCCCCCTGGGCACACTGCTTAATGCTGCTTGCCTTGACCTGCTTCAAATGAAGTCCCACCTGCACTTACTGTCTAACTGTATTTGCATGTGTGCTTGTATATATCGTGTCACATCATTACTTAAAACGTACGCACTAACTGGGAGATTTCATAAAAGCTCTTAATCGTTTAAAATTATGCTATTTTGCCCCAACCAATCAAGATGTTAGCTTCCAAATGTTAAATAACATCTGATTGGTTGGGGCAATATTAGCACCATTTGAAACAATAAGACTTTTATTGAATAACCCTATAAATGCACAGACAGAACACACAGCATACAAAAAACGTATGTAAAGCTTACATGTGTTGGGGCTTTGTCTGTGGGGTGGTGCTGTGACATGTGATCTGCAGGATTGTAACTGTGGGAGGCTGTGCACTGATGCACAACTGTTACCTACAGGTCCGTGACCTAACACTTCCTGCTGGCGCCCCCCTGGTATTGCATCCTGTGCGGCCGCACAGGTCGCCCATATCAAAGGCCAAGCCGCCCTGCCTCCGCACTCCTCTTTAAATCAATTCAAACTTGTGTTTCATTAAAGACTGGAGTGCGCTATATGTTTGTTACAACATGTGACTAATAAATCGCACAAGCCCACATCTCAAGCAGTTGTGCTGGTCTCACCCTGGCATTTCCTGACGTCAATTACACTTTAAAGGGTAACTCCCCAAAAAATGGATTCCACTTTCAGCGGGAGATGGGATCACAAGCTGCCATCGCCCATTTCATTTCCAGCTGAGATCTGCTTGGTTTACTTAAGCTTCACAAACAAGTGCAATCGCGGGGGCCATGTTTCAATCGTGCCGTATGTGGGCGTTTTGACAGCCGAAACAGACGTTCGGTTGGGTCTCTTTGACCAATTCACCACAGCACGATGTGCTCATACCACAGTGCTCATACCCATCGTGCATCAGGGGTCGGCCCCCGGGAACACACAAGTGTATGAATCTTTACACGATGCTGCAGCACTCGACTATTCTGCTCTCCTGTCTCCCCTATTGGCAGCATTACCGACTGAGCTTCATTGAGTCGGAATGCGAACACCAGAAAGAGGGTGGAGCTGCCACCAGGGTGACAACGATTTCAGGATTGTTTAAAATTTTTGAAAGTTGTTTTCCTGGGTGGTTCCCCTTTAAATTAGCATTTTTTGGGGGAAAAAAGCATCTTCTGTTTACATGCTTTTTCATTAATCTGACGTACACACAATTTTATCTTTTTTGGGAAGAAAATGACTTTCAGCTAATCTATGTAGAGGAGAAATGATATGACAGCATAGGCAAAGGCCTTGTACTAAGTAAAGCTGTAGCCATACACAGGCAGTTGAAGACCCGATCGGAAGAGCCACTCAGGTTTCCCACCTTAAGCTGCAGATCTTGAAGAGGGGGTCCTGGTCCAATCAAATTAACCTTCGACCGGTTTGCATCTCATTCCAGTCAGACATGTTGCTGCAATTCCATGTTCATCAGGGGACGTTACGTTGTGTGTGATTCACTGAATAAATGTAATAAGCATATAGTACTGTGCATCTCTCACCTTTTCGTGGTCTTTGCTGCAGTCTTGTCCTTGGGTAGAGGATTTTGGGAGATTTGCGCCAACCTGTTTTCTGGCAAGTTGCTGTCTGTGTGTCCGGCCTTACGGCCGAGGGAGAGACCTGCACCACCAGGACACAGGACTCCGATACGACAAATCGTGGAAGAGCTTCTGCGCCGGAACTTGTTACATATTTCTAAGTTAATTGATGGAGCTAACCTAGTGATAAATCCAGATAGCTCGAACAAGGGCCAGCTCGATATCTAGGAGATGTTATTGGCCTCAAAGAAAATGGATGGTAAATGTGCAAATATGTAATACTAAGCGGGGGATATATTTCTCCACTCAGTACAGTACAGTGTGTGGTATAGTTAGAAATATTTACCCGTTCTGTGTGTATAAAAGCTAAATAAGATCATAAAGAGAGTACCATCTAACTGTTGTTTGAGTGCCGACAAACAACCGTAGTCATCGATCGGAAAAGACGGAAAATTCCGTCGTCGGCTCCCTTTACTTTATAGAGGATGTGATACTGTACGTGCGGTGTATGATGCCAACATTACTCTCTGGGGCTCAGATTAGCAACACTGCTGGTAAATGAATCTCCATTTTATAGTTACACACAGTTGTTGGATTTTTGGATTCCTACCTGTTTCCATTACAGAGATCAGTCTAGACGTGTAAAGGCAGCAGCCCACAAGTAGTTTCCACTTGGTAATGTTACACTTGGAGTTAAAGGGAGTCCAGCCTAAATATAAGTACTTTAAAAATGCTATCACCCCCCAAAAACCTACACTTTTGCGAGTTTCCGAAACTCAAATATCCCCCAGAACTTACTTACCTGACCCAGACCCTCGCTGCTTCACCCCGTGGCTGGTGCTTGACAGCCGTCCCTTCCTGGTTGCGTCTGCAGTTAGGGCTGGACGTCACACCCAATCGCCTTACAGCCACACCAGAAGAGAGCGGCTGTCACGCAGAAGTCCCTGCTCCTTGTTTTTGCTCACAATGAGTTCGAAACAGGCAGGGGGCTGGAATAGCCAGCTAGGACAGGTCAGGTAAGTAAGTTCTGGGATTTTGAACTTTACGAACCTTGCGAAGTGAGGTTTTGGGGGGTAATAAGCATTTTAAAAGTTACTTATTTTTAGGCTGACTGCCCGTTAGAGGGGAATCGTTACAACTTACCCATCCTGTTTTGGCCAACCACTTACCTGTCTGAATGGCGGCCTCCTGTGTTCATAATTTGAACTGCAAGTATTATGTACCTGCAGGGACTGAGAAACCTGTTTATGTTGAGCTGTTGGATAAAAAGTTTTCTGCAGCAGTAGCAAGAGTCTCTCTGTACTCCATGTGCAGTTTACTTTTCACCCATATTGAAGCATCCCTGTAAGTAACCTTGTTCATTTATATAGTTATCAGTTCAGATCGTATGCAATCAGTTGGTAAAATGTATGCAAATACTTTGTATTATGCGATTGTCTAGAAATGTCCATTGCAGCTATCTATAATGCCAGTTTCATCTCGAACAAACACTTATAACCTACCCCTGTAGTGGATTTCTACGGGAGGAGCTGTAGATTATAGCCTTATATCTTACAGTTCCAGGAGAGAAGGAAAGCAAAGCCACAAAGGGAGGTTATAATAAATAATGCCCCCCCCCCCCAACTTGAATTAAAGCGCATATTAGAATTTACCTTGGAGTTCCGTGCCCTGTATAAAAGGTATTCGGCCTTGTGCTTTTATTGGTCATGGAACTCCTCAGTGAATTCATAATATCCTTATAATTTACAGTTGGGGGCCTTATACCCTAATATGTTTATATTAGCTTTGCATTACAGTGTCACACCCATTGTGTAGTAAAAGGTTTTCAACATCATACCAAAGTTAAGGTATTCAGAGAGGCCAGTCCAAACCTGCTCCAATCAGTATACCCAGAGTGAATAGCTAAACAGACCGGTCACCCCCCCTGGAGTTCTGTAGGTGATCTGTAATACTCTTCATTAAAGTGTGTTCTACGATCCAGTCTAGCTCCACCCCCCTGTCGGAGTCCAGGGCCTCACCAGTAGGAGGCTAAACCTAAATAGCTGCACACGGAATTTGGATTTTCTGGAAATCAACTTGATTCCTTCTGGGGCCCAGAAAAGGTTGGGAAAACCTTATATACCGTGGGATCCAACTGATCAGTGGCCTTTAAACCTGCATTCTGGTCATGGTTTAATTGTTTTAAAATCATTCGGACAACCCAAACTACAAAATGATTTTTTTTCTTGCATGTGTGTATTTTGTAAATTTAATGAAAATATGACGTGCATTGCTAAAATTAAAGGGAAATTAGAGTGTGTGGGGAGTCACGTGACTACCCATGCCGATGAAACCATTGCTTCTCAAGGACCCTTGGCAGAGGTGCTGGTGCATCCATTTAGCAGTTTATGATTGGGGGGGGGGTGTATTTCTCCACTGACTTATAAGATGAATCGCTAGGTGGTATCTTTCATGATTTAAGGGGCGGCATCCGTTTCACGTTAACTTACGACCAGAAAAAGTTGGACTCATTTACTTGCAGAATGGTGCGGTCCGATTCTAAGTTACCCCCTACAGGGAATGGTATAGTCTGCATATAAGATGACTGCTTTGCTGCGGACGCCTGCACTTTGAAAGAGAAGGTAATGAATGGATAGTGAGAGTTGGTGATATGGGAGATGTCTGTAGTCTTTGTCACTTGTTTATGTAGTTTGTTCATACTACATTCATATTAGTCTGTCATTGGCTTTGACTTTGGAGGGGATTCGGTTTGTAGTTTCTCTAGTGGAGTAGAGGGGAAAAAAAATGAAGGGCAAGTAGATTAATTTTTATCCCTGTTTGTCTATGTAGAGATCGGGATGTAACAGAACTACAAGTAAACAGCTCGTGGCCTCTCTGCAGGTGTCAGTATGGGAGGCATTTTGAGAATCCCTTTAAGATTTACGATCAGTACAGTATGCGTCTTATTGTTACTGTTATTTTAACCATATAGACCATGACGTGTTCCACGTCTCCTTTATCTATTTAATTCTTTATCTATGATATAGTCTCCATATACTTAGTGACTGTATTATAACCATATAACACCATAATGTGATTTTACATGTCTCCTTTTTTAATTCTATTTATCTATCGGTATAGTTTTACAAATACATTAGTGGACTGTATTGTAACCATATAAACCATGTGTAGTTGCATGTGTCCTTTATCATTAGTATAGTTCTCCATATATTATATTATTGTGACTGTTTAATTAGAACCATTTAAGCCATGGTGTACGGTAGTTCACTGTCTCCTTTTATCTATTCTATTTTTTTATCGATCATTATAGTTCTCCAATCATTGTGAGTGTATATTATAAGGATATAAACCATGATGCAGTTACATGTCTCCTTTTATCTATTTATCGATCAGTATAATCTTTCCTATATATTTAGTGTGACTGTTAATTATAACCATATAGACCATGATCCATGTCTGTTTTATCTCCACCTGTAGAAAAGAGATGTCTGCAGGCACCGCTCACATTGGGAAACCCCCCGAATTTCAGGCCACGGCTGTAGTGAATGGGAGTTTAAAGAGCTCAAACTGTCTGACTACAGAGGTAAGTGGCTTCGTGCCCTCTGCTTATGTTTTCATTGGGGTTCCTGTTGCCAATGTGAGGAACACAAATTGGAGACAAGACTGTTTGCTCAGCTTTGGGGGTTTGGAATAGTCGCCCATACAGCTGCATGCTAGTTGATATCGCAATAGCTGCACTTCTGTGCATGTTTTAATGCTATATAAGTAGCAGGCGTTAAGGACTATACTTGCCTCTCTCCCTGGCACTCCTGAGACAAGGAATTTTACCTTGAAGTCCCTCGGGCTCACTGCTGCCTCATGAATATGCCCTTTAAACATGCAGCCTTTAGGAAGATCTTGCTCTTTACAGAGAGTGATATTAAATAACTGTGCATTGCAGGGCAGAGCAATTGCATTTCTCCATAAATAGTCCCATTTCTGTGCTTTGCTGTTCTCCAAGGATGAGCATATAAAGGTTAATAAAGGGGCACATGTTTTCCTGTGCCAATTATCTCACACACCATTGGATGTTATCTTTTTACAGTTCTTCCTGCAGTTACAAAAAAAATCTGTTAATCTATTGGTTGCATAGACAAGCATGGTAGATACAGCAGATTGAAGGAGGAATAATGCTCAACTTCCCCTTTGAAGGGTAAATAGTCTGTTACATTAACAGATTACACTTTCCACGTTTTCGCTCACAATTTTGCTCAGTGATTTCACTAAAATAGAAATCGCAGAACGCGAAATTCTCACGATTGAGAGTCCGTTCGCGTTTGGTGACGGGCGTTCCATAACTGAAACGGAAAACAAAATCACGAGAATCGCGCATACAACAACCTCACGATTTGGTGGCGATGTAGTGGGGCCTTGGCCTAAGGTGTTACTACTTATTTTCAGAACCACCTTTCCTGTTTCTACTTCGCAACTGACCTCAACGCAAAATGAATGGAACCAGGTGGGACTTTACATCATATGTCTTTTGTAGACTGGAAGGCGTTCTGGAAATATTGAATGTCGTGGAAAGTACTAATGTATGGGCACCTTAAATGATGTCCACCCCCAAACTAAAATTTAACCCCTTACTGGCCACATCAAGTAGTTTAAAACAATCCTTACCTACATCCTGCTCAAAATAGTTTCCCCTGCTGTGCCCCTCCAAAGTCCGGGAAACTGCTGTGTAGAGGCAGTGTGTGATCATACGTGCCTGAGACTTCCTCAACCTCATCAAGGTTGAGGCATCTCAGTGCAGCCCTCCCTGCCTCTCACCAATCACGATGTGGCTGCCGGTCCCCGCCGCCCTCTGCTTTCAATTCCATGCAAGCAGAGGGCCTGACACACTGCAGCGGAGGAGAGAGGCAGGTGAGTACAATCGGGGGACTTTCTAACAATTATTTAATGCGGTTGGGGCTGGGGAGCATGCCCCAACACTATAATCAAGTTAAATTTCGGGTGGACATGCCCTTTACAAAGCTTAAAATTGCTTCTTTCTCCCATGATGCTTCACTGCTGGGATACTTTCAGCCATCCCAGTCTGTTTGGTATGAGCTCTATTGGCTGAACTGTAAGACTTTCATGCAGCCTCCTTGGGGTGGTATGTGCCTTGCATTGTAGTAATGTGGTGCTTTAAAAGTCCTGCTAATGGTGTTTGGTAAACTATAACCCAAGTCTTGTAAATTTAATCAGCCCTAATTCAAAGTGCCTGCAGTGGGGCACAAACTAGGCATGGATTTTCTGGCTCCCTGTTATGTACTAGGATTTTTTTTTTTTCTAAGAAGTGGTTTTTAGATCCCTGTAATTGTTTGCAGCCGCTCTGGGGCTAATGCTCTTTCGCTATATTTGGTTACTGTTACTGTTTCTTCTTTCTGTAAAATTGTACTGTAAGTTGCGTTGATGACACTGTCTGTGGAGGTCCTGCCACGTGACTTCCCTTGAAGCTGCTGGGAGAATTTCGAAGAGCTACAATCTCTAAACCACACACACACACACACACACACACCCCATTTGATGTAACTAAACTTAAGGTGGGAATTGAGACTTTAGCATGATTGTTTAAATGCTCAGGTCTGATATCCAATCCAAAGTTATGGCTGGAATCAGAATGAGTTGGAAGCTGATGGCTTACTGCTTCAGGATAGACGGACAAGTCAGGGGCTCTCACACTTATTAGGGCTTGTCCACACTAGGAAACCTTTTGGTGTGATGTCAAATGCTGACTCACACTAGAACACTTTTGCTCTAGGAGTAACGGTACAGATAATGGACACCCTTCCCACCTACGAACTCTACAACTCGCTGTTTGTGCTTCCTTTTGCATAGTGGTACCATTGAAATCAATGGACACTGTTGTGCGATAACACAGGGGAACATCGCACAAAATCAGTGTTCACACCCTAGTGTGAACCCTCTTATTGTGTAGTATGAATGACACTGGGGGAAGGTGTTTATCTAGACTAATGGATCAGTTTAGTTTTGTGTAATTATTGTTGTAAGATTTTCCCGTGTGGAACTGCGCAGGACAATTCCTAATATGGCACGTTTTCTTTAGGCAATATTTGGTTTTTGTTTTTCTACCATTGGATTTCACCTTTGTCTGCCCACGGAGATCATCGCTTTTAGTGAGCACGCGGCAGAGTTTAAAAAAATCAACTGTGAGGTTATTGCCGCGTCGGTAGATTCTCATTTCTGCCACATCGCTGGTAAGTCCGACACTCCCAGCTTATCTGTGAATTGCGAGAGTGTGCTTGTATGTAATACCCATGGTCCAATATCCGCTTTCTGCTAATAGATGTGGCCTGTTTGAGTTCTGACCCTAAACCCTTTACTTTATAGGGGGAGCACAAACTTCATAATCCAAGGTGTTTTCTATTTGAAAAGAACTTGGTCGGTATGGCACTAGTTTTAACCCCAAATTCCAAAGTATAGTGGGGAGGTTGCTGAACAGATAAAAGAAAAATCAAGTCAATAAACTAGGAAGAGAGAATCCGCAGCACACTGCTATTCTGATGTGTAATTATACATTCCCTTTATTTCAGTAAGTAGACTCCTACATATCTGGGGTTGGTGATGTGCAACACAACAATTTAAATACATAGGTACAAGTAGCAGCATCAGGGTAAAGCGGCAATTGGCAAATAGTACACAATAAACATCTTAACCAATTGGGTAGCACATATTAGGATTATAGGAGTTACAGTAATTGTAAGTGTATACTCCTCTGTCCCTGTACATGGCTCAACACTTAATAGAAAGGTAACCCATGGCGCTCAGTATAGGCACTGCTAGACTTGGGGTGCTGCAGTCAACTGAAACGGTAGGTCCCCCCTCACGGGTTTCGCCGGTACCCCCGGCTTTCTCAAAGTCTTAGAGAGCCGCGGCGAAATGCGTGATACCCACTTGGTTAGACTCTTTTTATTGTGTTATTATGGCTGCTTTACCCTGATGCTGCTACTTGTACATATTACATTTTTATGTATTTTAAATTTATTTCCCCAACCCCAATATGCATGAGTCTTACTGAAATAAAGGGATGTATATATTACACATCAGAATAGCCGTGTGCTGCGGATTTTCTTTCTTCTCTAGTTTGTCTCAATATTTGTGTTTTTAAAATCCGCAAAATGCAGATGTTGCTTCCCTTCCTCTATCTAAATTATCCGACATATACTGCCTACGGGATACAAACCTATAGGTGTGCGTTAAGCTGCATACAGTTATATGCATGCAAGCCTGCTGTGCGATTCAGATATAAAACTGAAGTATTTTTGTCCTGGACCAATAGTCTTCAATCTTTACAGTCAAGGTAGAAGATATTTTATCTATACCAGGATTCTCAATCTGTGTGCCTCCAGATATTTGAAAAACTCCATCACCCAAAATTTTATGGTCTTCTGTAGTTGAGAATGCTGGAAGTTTGTAGTTTTCAACATCTGAGGCACCTAGTTTGAGAATCCCTGATCTAATGAACTCAACCTTGTTACTAGTTCCAGATTGCAACATGGGTCCATGTACCACCTCGTGCACAGGCCAATATTAATACAAAAGCCATGGCTGCACACCAAAGATGTGAGTATTTGTTCCATGCATACCGTTTTTCATGTCATATAAATTCGAATCTTGTAAAATATATTGAAACTTCTTCCTAGATAACAACGCGTGTGGTAACTGAAACGCCCAGTCAAACCAAAGTCTGCAAATTCATGCAGGGTGTGGAGCCCTCTGTCTCTACGGTGCAACCATCTTATCTGTCCAGTAGTCATTTGGGATCACCACCCAAAAAGAAGCAGCTGCATTCATTTAACCGTTAATGGTCTTTTAATTCTCCGGGGTTTATATGGCACTGTTGGCTTTTCAAAAACCTGCTGGATTTTAAACTGTAGAATGGGGTCTGTGTGTTCATTTTATCTGTTTATTCTTTGCTGATTGTTGTGCAGCCGTTGACATGTATATTACGACTGTTGGCTTTCCTGTACAGTAGAAAAGACCTAGAAAGCTTAGGGAGAGATGGGCCAAAAGAACAAAAGCCCTTCACTGAGCATAAACAGAGAAACCTTTTCTTATAAACCAAAGGCATCTTGCAGTCTGTGCTATATAAATAGCATTGCCCACAAAGCCTAGAAACAAGAAGTAATTTCTTACCCCATGTTTCCCAGAGTAAGGGCGGAATATGCAAACACTCCAGGTCCCTTGACTAATGCATGGTGTCTAGAACCTATCATGTTTCCTGTACCTAATAGCGCTGTCTTACTTACTGCTGCATATTCCCAGCTAGTTTAAATTTTCTGTCTGAGCAAGTGTCCCCCAAAATATTCAAATGAATTTTGGGGGACCCCTGGGCAAAGCACCATACAGTAGGACTGCATGTACTGTACAGAGGGCCCTATACTCATCACCTAACTCCTGCTTTTTAGATGTACTACAGTTCATTTATCTTCATACTGAATTCAGGACTTCCTTATTTAGGACAAATCCCCCCCGTAGGAAGGTGGATTGGGGCCCATGAACATCCCCTATGTCTTGACCTAAATGCCATGCAAAATTATGAGTTCTGAAAGAGGAAGGAATGCATACCGGTATGTGGAAATGTGCTAGCCATTGGATAGTGCTTCATTAAGGTGGCCACACGTTGTAATTACGACCGCATGCCATAACGTCGCAACATGCTGTGGTAGCCACATACATGGCCCGACAGGGTTCCTGTACACTGTATGGGATTGAATGGGACACCAATTGGCTCCCTCTACTTCTTGGTTGGAGCAAACACCCACAACAAATTGTCTATCTTTCCATATCCGCATTGTGGACAACGGTAATCTACTGTCTGTGTGAATAAGGTATCTGCCAATCCAGCACCATAACTTTATTTTCCATCGCCCTCATTCTCCTGATTAATGATTCCAGGCCTTGCCATGCTTGTAGATTTATTGGACTCTTGTCTTCCAGGGACTCTTCATTATTGATGCAGGGAATCCTCCGCCAGATAACCATTATGATCTCCCTGTTGGGCGTTCTGTGGATGAGACTCTGCGCCTGGTTCAGGCATTCCAGTACACAACACACATGGAGAGGGTAAGGAGAAACCGATTTAAACTGTGCCAATCTTTCAACCAATCTACAGTACGGAATTTTTGCCAGCACCTTAACGATAAAAAGGTTCCTATTCCCTAATAAGGCTGACGCCTCCAAGATCAGACACCGTGCGATATTGTACGACCGGGGATTAAAGGATATGCACACGTAAAAAAAATCAAACTTTAGTGTACTAGCATCTGTGGCTTAAATCTAAGTTGGTTTAAAAAAAAAAAAGTGAAGAGCCTAATTGGGAGATCATAGACAAAATTTGGCCCTGGTCCTGCCCAGCTGTGGTGCCCATTCCGACTACTTAGATTGCCCGTTCTGACCCCTCCAAGTGGAATGGCTTTTCAAAATGCATCACAAGATTGGTTGTGGTTCACAAGCTGGTTTTACTTGGATATTGTGGTGTTCGGGGCAGACTGTCTAGGGGCTGCAAACTCCTTTTGAGTAGAATTAAGACGGTCTAAGAGCAGGTTAGGAATTCCCTTGGTGCCAAGTAAATCCCCATCAAATGGATTCTAGACATGTTAATGTTAATACGCCCACCTATTAAACTTCCTATATTAATGTCTCCTAATTTCTATCATTCACTGCTTTGTAAGGTTCGTGTACGGTTTTTGCACTGAACTGCGGCAAATGCCATTTCGGACAATAATTTAATGTGTGTAAGTTCAATCTGGGGTCGTTAGTTGGTCCACCATGGCGGATGAACGCATACACACGTGCGATTATCTGCCAAAAATTGCCGTTAATCGCAAGCTTGAAATCACTCGGGGGGGTCTGCCAAAATCTGACGTCGTATGGCTTTGCCATACCATGTCTGCCCTAGACTGTTACTCACTGGACATCATGTTATTACTGAACTCTCACTTGTACTTATATATTACTTTGCTTGTACTCCCCTGTATGTACATGTATGACTATGTAATAAAGCTCCACGGAAGATGTTGGCACTATTTAAATCCGTAATGAGATTATCAGGATGGTCACCGGGTTACTTTATTTGATTGGTTTATTTGTATCTCAGTTTCATTACCCTATTGGTGTAAACTTAACATGGACCATGGGCTCGACCCGTGGACCTGGATAGATGCAGCATAACTGGTACCACCCTGAGCCATGAATGAAGGGATTCTGCTGGTAGGATGACGTAACCAGGAAATCTTTTTCTGTTCCTTAGTGTGTCCTGCGGGCTGGAACCAGGCAGCAGCACGATCAAGCCCAATGTAAGGAAAGCCAAGAATACTTCTCTAAAGAACACTGAGCGCACCTCTCCCAGTGGGCAAGTGAATCACCCCTCCGTAATAATGCACTGACCCCCCTGTACTGAGCGTATGGACATTCCCATCTCTTCCTGCTCCTGGGATTGACAGCACTTAGTCCTGATCTTAAATAAGGTTAAAAACAAGATTCTGTGTTATTGGAAACTCGCTTGAGTCTGTTTATAATCTGGGTCGGTAGAATACAGTGCAAGGAATGGGTGGAATGAACCTTTCTGTAGAGATTAGTGGGCAGAAGGACTCTGTACTACCCAGTGTATTTATTGGCAGCTGCCACAACGTTCACACTTGATAAGGGCCCTTGTGGTCTGAAACATGTGGTCACCTGCAAATAAATACAATCTAAATACAGTGTCCTGTCTGTCACTAATCTCCTCTACAGAAAGCTTGCATTTGGATGCTAGGACGGAGCATTTTTTAACAGAAGAAAGGTAAGACAGGTGGTGAATACAAATTCCAATTGGTGGAAGTTATTGAGGCCACCATCACACCCTATTTTAGAAGCTCTTGATGATCTTTACTGATCTTGTCCAAGCCAACATCACAAGGTGATGTGTTATTGTCCATGTATTGGAGCCCAACTGACTGATCACCTGCAGCATGGAAGGACTGTCCGTTCGGGTAGTGTATGCGCTTTGCAAATGCATTTTATCTGCTGTTTATATGGCGGTGTAGACATTGAGTATGGGGGTCATAACCGAGCCAGCAAATATTCCACCTCCTTAGTACATACCTTGATGCATCGAAGTCCACCCTGGACAAACTAGCTTATTCACAGAACTGCGTTAAGAGAATTTCTTAAAACACAAACCACCCTAAGGCCACAATAATTAGCTGATCGCAGTCATTCTAAAACACACAAACACTGCTGGTATCACCGCTTACTTTCTTGGCCCTTCCAGATCGCCACAGCTAATAACTTCTGGTTAATACGCCCTTTATCAGCCAAATGCCCATTTGGTTGTGCCTCATTTATGATCTGTGATGAGGCCTACGAACGGGCCTTAGGCTACCAATCGTTCATACTGCCAACATCATTGTTGAACTGACGATCATACACGTGTGTATGAGGCTTTAGGCGCGACTACATGAGCCGACTCCCATTATTTTGGGAGTTTTATAAAACCATCGGAGAAGGAGAAAACCACATCCTGTGTGCAACTGGATATTTCAGGTTGAAGCCCAGCCGCTACAATATTAATGGAAATAATTAGTGTACCACACCGATCTTTCACTTTAAACCAACATTACATTATGCCCAATCATGTGGTCTTCAATGGGCTGCATGAGTTTGTGATAAAATTGGTTGGCAGTCCAGACATCACATTAAACAAATCGCCAAGGAAGGAGAGGATGTTCCTTAATCTGTAAGAAATAAAGTAAATGTAAATTCCGTTCAAATAACAATTTCCTCCCACTAGGTGTCTCACTGAGTTTATAATCTCTTTAGACTAAAATGCTGTGGCCCTTGGGGTTTATTTATCGTATAAACTTTATTAAAGTTTTGTTCTGAACGAGCATGTTTATCAGAATAAAAATATTTTTATTTCTACCATTAAAACACTAACCCCACCCCAGGGTCCTTTCACAAAAAGGTGGGATCACCATGGGGGTTATATAAGATTGGTCCCTGTAATGGTTACATGTCTCACCCCCCCCATTCTTTGTATCTCGCTTCTGTATAAGAATATCCCCTGTACAGCAACTGTACCAATGTATGGCCCCAGCACAGAAGAGCCAATTCCTGGGTCAGGACTCAGCCGTACCTCATCTTAAGGATAAAGGACATACCTTTGAAGTTGCAATGTTAACATATTGGCAAAGACATGAACTGTTCAAGAGAGGTGTCAAGGAGAATTTTAAAATAAAATAGAAACCAAGCCTAGAGGTGGGGGTTCGACACCAACTGTCTGCCATGTACAATGCTGTTTTGACACCTTACCCTGGTTGTTCCTATAACACGCCACCATACAATCACGCCCTTACACCTGCCTGTGATATGCTATTGGGATTCTTGTACAAGTCTTTCTGAATTAGAAAGCCAGTCGATGACTAGGAAAACGTCTTCAAGAACTAAACTTCAAGCCAGTTGATCTGATTGAATACAACAGATATCCCCTGTAGTTCTACTTCACTACCACTGGGGGGTTTGTTCACTTCCTTGGTCAATTGTATTAATCGTCACTCCCCAAGAATTCCACTGTTCTGTCTGCTCTCACATAACTATACGGACAATGAATAGGCAGGAATTCAATAAAAGTTCTTATCATTTAAAATGGTGCTAAATTTGCCCCAGCCAACCAGAACGTAACTTTTAAAGCAACATCTGATTGTTGGGTCAAAATTAGCACCATTTTAAACGATAAGAACGTTTATTGAATAACCCTGAGGGTTTTTTGGGAGTTCCTATCCTGCATTGATTTATACCCCTGGTAAAGGAATGTACACCCCCAAACGTAAATTTAACCACATACTGCCCCACTGTGAAGTTTATTTGGACTTGCATAAAAGATTACAAACATACACATAGCGCTGACCATTTTCGACGTACCCCTGCATCTAGTGATAGGCTTTAGAGGTTTAAGGACATGTACAACCCCCAAACTAAATTTACCACATACTGGCCCCACTGTGAAAGTTTATAAAAGTTTAACCATTCTCCTCTGCTCCTTATGGTTTCCTGTAATGCTTGTTCAAAGCTCCAGAGTAGGAGCTTCTGTGATTCATCAGGCCCTGCTTCTTCCTGTTCTCCTCGGACACTGGCATGCGCAGGGAGCTCTCCCATCCTCCCACCCTCCAGATCCTTTCAGGGCTGCACCCACCCCTAGCATTAAAACAATTCCGTAGTGTAGGGTATTCCAGCCACCCCCAACCACCATGTTCATTTTGTAAAGAATCCCAGAAACAGACTTACCACCACCCCAGACCTACCACCAGGTAGGGTTGTAGCTTTTTTCACCTACAAGTCTAAAAGCCAAATACTTTTTGGGGTTGTTTTTTTTTGTGATCTGGGGGTATTTTTTGTGTGAAAGTCCAAAGGTATTAATACCCCATGCATCCATCAGAGGGCAATCTCACCTTAATATAACAGCCACTGTTCATTAATACTACCCTGGCTTGTAACACATTACTTGTGGATTATAACATAGTCATACATTAACATACAAGGGTATCATGGAGATATTGGCCCTAATGACCTCCAAAAACTGACATTAAATGTATTCATTGCGCCTGGTACACCAAGGTCCAATAACCAAGGCCTGCTTATAAACCGCCATATCGAAAGAATCCAATAGCGCTGGTTATACCATGTGCAAGAACGTCGGACATACTTTACACAGCAGTAGAACGATAAGTCTAAATCCACTACTGGTAGCTGCCTTTAGTGTTCCTCTGATGTTCTGCCCCGAACATGTGTAATGATATTACATTAGCTTACTTAGCAGGTAGTTTTTTATGGCATGTGTGCAGTATGATCACTGCTGGACAATACCACCAACTGGTCCTTTCTATGGGCGATATATTGGTCCACCAGTATTTGCGGACGCCTTTGTTTTCAGTAGTATTGGTAAAGTTGCCTAAATCTATAATACTTCCCTTTATAAATACGCTGTTAGGGCGGGGCCTGATGTGGAGGGAGTAACTGGTAGTAATCTATTTAGGCTATTTACCAATCCTGGTCACTTTACCCAATGCCGGTTACCCTGTCTACCACTTAGGCTGTTAAGAAACCCCACGTATAGAGCAATGAGGTCACAGACACTGGTGCCAGCTGAGCCAGTCCTGCCCCAAGGAAAAATCCTTAAAAAAGATCTTTACTTGCTAGCAGCACATTTAATGTTTAGTTGACCTTTAATTCTCAGTGTCGTACTGTTACGTATCAACTGGTACAATAATTCTGCTGCACAACAAGAAGGTATTTTTTCCCTTTAGTTTATACATGGGTGGCAATAGAACCGGGAGTTCTCTACTAAGATTGAATGGTTTGGTTTTGAACTTCGTGCTCCTAACGTCCCCAGACTGTTTCCGTGTTTGTGCGTGAGGATCGGTTAGTGGCTACAGGAAATGTGTTTCAACACCGAGTGAAAAGATTTCACACGAAGTCATACGCGGGTCAGTGAGTGCGAGAATGAATGGATCTACCTGTCCGAACACCCGTGTTGACAGAATGGAACTTCCTGGTACATAAGTCATTTACAGATTCAACGGTGATTATAAATTCGATATCGGAAATCGTAATCACCGCGGGCATTATTTTACAATACGGACCTACAAAATAATGCAGTGGTTGATTCTTATTGTAAAAAACAACCACGCAGTCAATAATCTAGAAAGTCTACAGTATTCCACACAGCAAGTATAGGGCGAGTCCAGTCACCTCTATCTATGTCTCCATCCTGATACAGCATGAGACAATCGTTACAAAAACAGAGGGAGGGTACACTTCCGAAACAAGCAGGAAAACTGCAAACTGACAGACTTGCCAGTTGCATTATCCTGCTTGATGTTGCCTGAGGGTTACCTCTATCATTTCGTGTAACGATAGTCAATAACTTATACATCCTGTAACCCGCCCCTGAGTGTCTTATTGTCCGTAACATCTTATTAGTAACCCAGCCCCCTGAGTGCTATTGTCCTGTACGTCTTATTACAGTAACCCAGCCCTGAGTGCCTTATTGTCCTGTAACGTCTTATTACAGTAAACCCAGCCCTGTGCCTTATGTCCTAACATTTATTACGAGACCCGCCTGGTGTCTTATTGTCCTGTAACTCTTTTCACATGTACCCGCCCCTGGTGCTTATGTCCTGTAACGTCTTATACAGTAACCCAGCCCTGAGTGCCTTATTGTCCTGTAACTCTTATTAACGTAACCCACCCCTGAGTGCCTTTTGTCCTGTAACTTCTTATTACAGTAACCACGGCCCTGAGTGCTTTTGTCCTAAACATCTTATTACAGTACCCAGCCCTGAGTGCCTATGTTCCTGTAACATTCTGTTACAGTACCCAGCCCCTGAGTGTCTTATTGTCCGTCAATATCTTAGTACAGCTACCCAGCCCGTGTGCCTTATTGTCCGTAACATCTTATTACAGTACCCAGCCCCTGAGTGTCTTATTGTCCTGTAACTTCTTACTTACAGTAACCCAGCCCCTGAGTGCCTTATTGTCCTTAACTCTATTACAGTACCCAGCCCCTGAGTGCTTAGTTGTCCTGTAACATCTATTACAGTACCCAGCCCCTAGTGTCTTATTGTCCTTTATCATCTTATTGCAGTACACCCCTGAGTGCTTATTGTCCGTAAATCTTATTACAGTAACCCCCCCCTGAGTGCCTCTTTGTCCTTACATCTTATTACGTAACCCCCCCTGAGTGTCTTTCTTGTCCTGTACATCTTATTACAGTAACCCCAGCCCTGGTGGTCTTATTGTCCTGTACATCTTATTACTAACCAGCCCCTGAGGTCCTTATGGTCCTGTAACTCTTATACAGTAACCCAGCCCCTGAGTGTCTTATTGTCCTGTAACAGTCTTATTACATACCACCCGAGTTGTCTTATTGTCCTACGTCTTATTCAGCTAACCCAGCTCCCTAGTCTTATTGTCCTGTAACGTCTTATTACGTAACCCAGCCCCTGAGTGTCTTAGTGTCCTGTAAGTCTTATTACAGTAACCAGCCCGAGTGTGATATGTCCTAAAACTCTTATTAAGTACCCCAGCCCTGTGTTTATTGTCCGTAACATCTATTCACAGTAACCCAGCCCCTGAGTGTCTTATTGTCCTGTAACAGTCTTATTACAGTAACCCGCCACCGAGTTGTTTATTGTCCTGTAACTCTTCTTACATCGACCCCGCCCCTGAGGTCTTATGTCCTGTAACATCTTATTACGTACCCAGCCCCTGATTTCCTATTGTCCTGTACATCTTATACAGTAACCCAGCCCCTGAGTATTTATTGTCCTGTAATATCTTATTACGTACCATCCTGAGTGATTTATTGTCCTTAACATCTTATTCGTACCCAGCCCCTGGTGTTTATTGTCCTGTACATCTTTACGTCCCCCCCGGGAGTTCTTATTGTCCGTAACATTTATACAGTAACCCAGCCCCCTGAGTGTTTCCTGTCTAAACTTATACAGTACCTGCCCCGAGTGTCTTATTGTCCACCATCTTATTACAGTACCCACCCCTGAGTGTTTTTTGTCCTGTAACTTCTTATACGACCCCAGCCCTGACGTTGTCTTATTGTCTGTAACATCTTATGACAGTAACCAGCCCCTGAGTGTTTTATTGTCCTGTAATTCTTATTACGTGTAACCCAGCCCGGTTCTTATTCTCGTCCTGTAACTTTACAGTAACCCAGCCCCTGATGTCTTTATTGTCCTGTACTTCTATCATGTGTCGCCTGTAACCTGATTACAGTACCCAGCCCTGACTTTTGTCCTTAAGTCCTCGTACCCATGAGTCTTTTGTCCTGTTTTACGATTTCTTCAGGATAAGGCCTCTATGAGACCCCCTCTGGACGTGGAGTCTAAATACCTGCTGGTCTTCACACGAGCCTCTAATGGTAGTTTTTGCGGGCGCACCAGTCGCGGCTCCAGAAGAGAATTCAAAAGACCAATCCCACAATGTGGAATGCAGGCCGAGGTGAAGCTGTGGTTAATAGGCAGACGGCGGAGGAAACTGGTTAGGAGCTGAGAAGAGATACGACCGGGGTAGAGGTGTGGTATATGCATACCGAGGTACTGGAGACTGAGCTGGAGTAGAGATGACGGACCGAGGTGGGCTGTGGCTTTATGCTACCGAGGTCAGGAGGTAGGATCTGGAGTAGAGATACGGACCGGAGGTAGAGCTGTGGTAGTTATGCTGACCAGAGTAACAGGAGTAGGAGCTGAGTAGAGTACGGACCGAGGTAGAGCTAATGGTATTATGCTGACCAGCAGGGTAACAGGAGGTTAGGAGCTGGAGTAGAGATCGGACCGGAGGTCGAGCTGTGGTGTTATGCTGACCAAGGTAACAGGAGGTAGGAGCTGGAAGTGGAGATGCAACCGGAGGTAGGGCGGTAGTTATGCTGACCAAGGTAACAGAGGTAGGAGCTGATGGAGATGCAGACCGAGGGAGGACAGTGGTAGTTATGCTGCCCGGAGTAACAGGAGGTAGGAGCTGAGGTGGAGATGCAGACCGGAGGTAAGGAGCATGTGTTATTATGCTGGCCGAGGTAACAGGAGGTAGGAGCTGAAGTGGAGATGCAGACCGGAGTTAGGAGCATGGTAGGATGCAGGCGACTGGACACAGGAGACAGGGAACACTGGATAACTGATCACCAACGCTAACCAGGAGCTTAGGAGTTCAGAGCCAACTCTGAACTGGCAGCAGAGAGGCCACTGCCAGGGAGAGCCTAAATAGCCCCTGTGACCTCATCCCTGCTGGCCGTGCCCTGAGAAGATGCCGCCAGTCAGGGTAAAACCTGCGCCGCCCAGCCTCCTCGTCACTGAGGACGCGCGGGCGCGCGAGCGTGCACGCGAGCGGGTACCTCGCGTCTCGGGCGGCTCCCCTCGCGACCCCGCCGGTAGGATCCCACCTCGCGCAAGGTAGTTTCCTGACATTGGCCCCCCCCCCACGGGCACCCCTCCGGTTGTCCTTGTGGGTGTCCTTGAGTTTGTCAGGTGTTGGAATGAAAGTCTTGACTAACGAGGAGCGTGAATCTGCTCAACGCTCCCAAGAATTCTCTCGGACCAAATCCCTTCCATTTCATAAGATATCTTAACTTTCCAGCAGGACCCTTGGCATCTAAAGTTCTCACACCTCGTATTCGTCAGTCCCGTCAATCATAAAGGCCGCGGGAAGGCTCCAGCGCCGGTCTGTAACATATCTTTTAAAACGATACATGAAAGACCTGGTGTATCTTTATGATTGGGGAGCTCCAATTCAAGGCCACCGTGTTGATAGTCTCCTAATACGAATTGGCCCGATGAACCGGGGACCCAACTTAGCCGAGGGAATCCTTAGTTTCAATTCCGAGTCGACAACCAACCCAATCCCAACCTTAAATATCGAAGTAGTCTTTTCTTAATAGATTGCTGCTTACGGGCTCGCTCCTGAGCTTCAGCGTGAAGGTCTTCAGCTCTAAAGTCTTCTCCTTCTAAGATGTATTCTGGTGAAAGATCAGAATCGTGACTTGGAAGGAATACGGTAGGAAAGTGGATTAAATCACAGTTAGCATAAAAGGGGACACTTGATGGAAATGAACTGCGTGTTTGTAAGCAACTCTGCAAGTGTAACGAGGACCATTTTCCTGTGACACGAGATAGTAAACAACGAAGATACTGTTCAGAGTTTGTTGTTCTTTCTGTTTGTCCATTAATTGTGGAGGTATCCGGAGGAAAAGAATTGGGGATATGTAAACACATGCACAACTCTTCCAAACTTGAGGTGAATTGTACCCCTCATCTGATACGATGTCATCAAGAACCCCGTGAGACGCACAATTTCTCTAAAAACACCCTCCGCCGTAATGGAAGCTGAGGAATTTCCTTTTAAGGAATCAGTGAGCCATCTTCGTCAACACGATCAACGACCACAAAAATTGTTCTGAACCCTGGAACGAGGTAACTCACAATGAAGGCCATGGAATCATGCCCAGGGCGGTCCGGAACAGGCAAGGGGATAGTAATCCATATGGTCTCTGTCTTGGTCTTGACCTACAAGTAGACAAGAAGCCACAACTGTTTACAAATCTCTAGACATACTTGCCAAAAAAATATTTCTGTTAAGCAAATCCAACTCTTGTGAACCCCAAAATGACCGGCCAAACATAGAAATGACAATACTGAAGTACTGGCAGACCTGGCTTGAACTGGAACCAAATATTTGTTGTCTTGGTATTAAAGCCGTCTTGGGAAGAGAAGAGATTGGGCGATGCTTCTTGGTGGTTTTGACTATATTAGTAGTTTATATAGAAAATAGATTGGAGAGAACCATATTAGGCTTTATCCGACTTATTTACCTCGAAGATTGTCTAGAAGGGCGCGTCTTTACCATTTTTGAACCAGAGACAAGGGTTATTGGAATTAAATCTGTAAAGAAAAGAGCCCATCTAGCTTGACGGGGTTTTAACCTTTTAGCAGTCTGTAGTATTCCGGTTCTATGCATCCGTGAAGATGGTAATAGGTGATTGGCGCCCTCAATAAATATCGCCACTCTCAAGGCCAATTTTTATGGCCAATAACTCCACGGTCTCCTCCATAATCTTTTCGAATCAGAAGTTTTCTGAAAAAAAGCAACCGATGTAGTAGCGCTTAGGTCCGTACGTTGCGAGAGTATAGTCTCCTAATGCCTTCAGACATCCCCTCCAATATAAAAGGAACAGTTGGGTCTGGTGAATAGGATGGGGGCTGAAGTAAAGCAGATTTCAAGCGCTCAAGGCTGTTTGAGCGGACTTCGTCCAAGAGATATGGAAATGGGTTCGGTCGAAAGGGTCAATGGTAGTATAATAGTAGAAAATTCTTAATGAATCACGGTAGAAGTTGGCAACAAAACCAACAAGGAATTTTGAACTTGTTCCGGGTAGTAGGAGTAGGCCAATCCGAATAGCGGAAACCTTTTGAGGATCCATAATTAGCCCTTGGGTGAGATGATGACCCCAGAACGGTATAGAGTCTTTTCAAACTCACTATTTTCCAATTTGCGTATAACCCACTGACTCGAAGACGAGAGAACCTTTCTTAACCTGGATAGATGTTCCTCCAGGTTGAAGAAAAAATCAATATGTCATCTAGATAACGGCCAAAAAAAGCACTACAAAGTCACGAAAAATATCATTGCAAATGTTGGAATGTGGCAGGTGCATGCATAGACCGAAAGGCAACCAAATATTCGAAAGTGAACCATATCTGGAGCGGAACGCCGTTTTCCATCATCCCCTTTCTTTATTCTGATCAGTTATAGGCTCCCCTAAGATCCAACTTAGTAAAAACTTGGCGGTTTCTCAAGCGTTGAAACAATTCGGGAAAATGGAAGAGGATATCTTTTTTAAATCGTGACATTATGAAGCTCGTAACATACAGGGCCTAAGTGAACCATCTTTTTTCTCAACAAATAAATAACCAGCCCTGCTGGAGACGTAAGTGGCGAATGAACCCTTCTGAATATTCTCTCTATATATTCCTTGAGAACCTTTGCTCAGGTTCTGACAAAGGATATACCCGCCCAAAGGATCTCCGCACCTAATGTTCAACGAACAATCATAAATGCGGTGGTGTGGTAGATTATTAGCACTTTCTTATCAAGAACATCTGCGAATTCTGATAGAACACTGGGTAGAGAGTCCTCAGCCTTAACCTGATTAATACTACACAGAAGAGGAAGACAGTACAGTCGACAATGTGAGAGAGAAAGAGTCTCTCCGAGATCCATTTATGAAGGATTGTGTATCTTCAACCAATGGCATGCCTAGAATAAGAGAAAAAAGAGAGAAGGCATACATCAAAACATATAAATTGCGAATGATTATTGATGTGATCAATACTGGAAATCTCTCGTATACGTACAGACCAGATGAAATTTGAACCCTCTCCAGATGAATAAGAGAGTAAGGTTTTGGGACAGTGGGAATCTTCATTCCTGGTAAGGGATTCCAAATAAACAGCTACAGCCCCACGGCCAGTCAATAACGGCTGTGACGGTGACCATCGGACCGGTTCCCTGTAATGAGACTCATACAGGTAAGATGCTGAGCCGGAGCGACAGACCAGAATGCATAGAGGACCTTACTCGTAGGTTGATGGAATCCCTGGAGCAAATGACCAGACTCCCCACAGTATAGACATAGGTTTAAGCGGCGTCTTCTGATCCTTTCCTCAGAGAGAGGGAAGACGAGTTACCCTATTGCCATAGGGACCGGTTCCAAAAATCCTGAAGAAGGAGAGGTAGTGAGTACGTCTAGGACGAACGGAAGGTGCCCAATCTTTCTAATCTCCTTTCTCTCAGTCGACGGTCAATTGGACCGCTAGATCATAAGATCTTTCATTTCTCATGGACTCCAGTGCTGTGCTAATTCATCCTTAAGGATCTCTGATAGGTCCGATTCGAACTGGTGGATCAGAGCGCTTCATTCCCTTGGGTCCTCCACACTATCCTGCGGAGAATCAGCCACTAATCTTCTAACCCTGTCTTCTCCCCTGGGACAGGTTACGAGAGTGCTGCTTCAGCTGAAACTCTAACCTGGATCATTCATAAATTTCTCCTAGAGCGGAAAAAAAGTACCTACGGAAGCTATCCAGGCTTGTTTTGATCCTCAAACGAGGGCCCCCCCCCCCAAACCTCTTGGTGCTCGCCTGA
>JAACNH010004056.1:542-21831 GCA_019447015.1 Hymenochirus boettgeri | reverse complement strand
AGATGGGAGCAGAGGGAAGAGGAAAGAAAAAGGAGAGGGCAGCGAAATAGGGCGCAAGGCGGGGAGGGTCGAAAGAGTAAGAGCGTAATAGAGAAGAGGGTGCGAGAGAGAATAGCGAAGAGGAGAGAAGAGGCGAGAAATAGTTTTATACTGTTTTATTTGAGTTTATGGGTTTTAATTGTTTGCACTTTACTTTTATTTCATAATATTGAAAGCTTTTGACTAAAAGGTTTAACTAAATGACTTATTGAATTTGCCTGGATTTCTTAACCAAACATACTTTGCTTCAGATTTAATTAATTTTCATATTTCTCTTTATTGAGCCAGATGTTGTAAAAAGGCATTTCCTATGGTTAGGTTAGCTTTAGCTAGCATTTGTTAGGTTAGGCTATGTTAGACTAGTTAGGTTAGTTAGGTCCCTGCTGAAAGAGTCTACCTTGACGTGGTAGCAGGGCTTAAAAATCTTTTGGCCAAAATATTTTATTCTTCATTAATTATGTTGAGGCTGCAGATACAGTTTTGCTCAGATGGCAATAACGCTAGAGACACCCCTGTAACCCCCCCTATATGCAGGGCCCTTGGGCAGTATCCCCCCCCCATATGCAGGGCCCTTGGACAGTAAGCCCCTCCCCCATATGCAGGGCCCATGGGCAGTAAGTCCCCCCATACACATGGACTGTGGGCAGTAATTGTGGGCAGCATGCCTCCCCTCTACATAGGGCCCGTGGGCCCATGGGCAGTAAGTCCCCCCCATACGCATGGACCGTGGGCAGTAAGTGTGGGCAGCATGCCTCCCTTCTACATAGGGGCTGTGGGCAGTAAGCCCAAACCATATGCATGGACCGTGGGCAGTAAGTGTGGGCAGCATGCCTCCCCTCTACATAGGGCCTGTGGGCAGTAAGTCCCCCCATACGCATGGACCGTGGGCAGTTCTACATAGGGGCTGTGGGCAGTAAGCCCAAACCATATGCATGGACCGTGGGCAGTAAGTGTGGGCAGCATGCCTCCCCTCTACATAGGGCCTGTGGGCAGTAAGTCCCCCCATACGCATGGACCGTGGGCAGCATGCCTCCCCTCTACATATCTCACTCTGTCTCCCTGATGAAAGATAGGCAAGTCTTTAGCACCACGATTGTAGTACTTTCTTTGAGATTTCTGCAGTTTCAACAATTGTTTGTGAGCATTCACATAAATTTTAGGTTGAAGAACTCTAGTTGTTTCAGGCAAAGTACTTCTCAACACTCTGCCCATCAGCAGTTGAGCTGGTGCAACGTGAGTGCCAGAGATGGGTGTATTCCTGAGATGCAAAAGGGCCAAATGTGGATCAACACCAGTGGTATAGGACTTCTTGAAGAGAAGTTTCACAGTTTGAATCATTCTCTCCGCTTGACCATTAGATTGTGGATATCCTGGACTAGAATGAACCAGTCTAATGCCCCATTGGGATGCAAATGTACATATATCTCTGCTGGAAAAGGGCATATTATCAGAAACCATCTCACAAGGAATGCCGTGTCTCGCAAACACTGCTTTAAGTTTGGCAATGACAGTTTGTGATGTTTTACCTGTAAGTCTCAGGATTTCTGGATATTTCGAAAAATAGTCCACAATCAGCAAAAATGCATGGCCTTTAAAATCAAAAATATCTACAGCAAGTTTAAGCCAAGGAAGTTCTGGTATCTCATGTGACAATAATGTCTCTTTTTGGTTGGCTGGTAGATTCTCTTGGCAAACTGGGCAATGTTCTACCATTTGCTCAATGTCTTTGGACATGCCAGGCCAGCACATAATCATTCTAGCTCTTGCTTTTGAGCGTTGTATTCCTTGGTGAGCAGCATGAAGTCTTTTTAGCATTTCAGACCTCAAACCTGTGGGGATAACAATTCTATCTCCACACATAAGGAGTTCATCAGCTATGGAAAGGGAATGTCGCACTGACCAAAATGGATACAATGTAGATAGTATTTGTTTCCTATGCTTTGGCCAACCATTCACATGCATATCCTGAACAGCTTTAAGAGTATCATCTTTCTGAGTTTCATTCTTTAAAGCTTGTAGCAGGTCTTGACTTATTGATTCTGTGCACTGCATTGCATAAACCACTTTCTCCTCAAATATATCTTCACCAACATTAGTACTGGTGGCATCAACTGCTCTGGAAAGTGCATCAGCAATTACAAATAATTTTCCTGGAGTATATGAAACAGACAAGTCATATTTTTGCAGCTGTAATAGCATTCTCTGTAATCTAGCTGGGGCTTGACCAATGGGTCTTGATAGAATAGCTTGCAGAGGTTTATGATCTGACTGTACTTTTACATGAGCTTCATAGATGTACTGATGGAATTTCTTAGTGGCAAATACTCAAGAGGAAGGGGGACAGGAATTTAGGATAGATTAAGATAAGGAATAGATAGATAGATAGAAATAAGGATTAGATAGATAGGGAATAGCATAGATAGGAAAAAAAAGGAAAGGGAAAGAGGATACGGATAGAAAAAACAGGGAAAATATTTATAAGGGCAAAAAAACCCGGAAAAAGATACGAAAAGAAAAAAAAAAGGGTTTAAGATTTGATAATGGATAGATTAGATTTTAGAGATAGGGATTTAAAAAGGAAAAAACAAAAGGAAGGATAGGATAGATTGATAGATAGGATAGGATTTAGATTAGGGGATAAGATAAGATTAAGATAGGGAAAGGGATAGATTTTAGAATAGATAGATAGGATAGGATTAAGATAGGGGATTAAGATAAAAGATGAGGAAACAGAGTTAGATTAGAAAAAAAAAGAAGGATTAGTTTAGATAGATAGCAAAGATAGATAGATTTAGTGGGGGGATACGGATTAGATAAAGGAAAAAACAAGGGGAAAAAATCTATAAAGAAAAAACAAGGATAGGGCACAGGAAAAAGAAAAAAAAGGGTTAGGATTTAGATTAAAGAAAGAAATAGTAAGATAGATAGATAGATAGATAAGAATAGATAGATAAGATGTGATAGGGATAAAATAGGAATTTGATGGATGAGGTTTAAGGTTAAGAAATAAAAAAACAAAATAAACAGGAGGATAGAAAAGGGGAAAAGATTTTGGGAATTTAGGATAGGATTGGGATTAGAAGGATTAGAAAGGGGGGGGAGGGAGGGGAAAAAAAGGGAAAAAAAGAGGGATTTTTAGGGAAGGGAAAAGAAAAGGGAAATAAAAAAAAAAAAAAAGTTCCAAGGAAAAAAAACTTAAAAAAAAACTAATTTTTTTTTTTTTTAACACAGGGCACTGGGGACCCAGAGGGGGACTTTACAAAAAAAAATTGGGCCCCATAAACCTGGGGAGATATTCCACAAAAACCCCTAAAAGGGAAAGAGGACAAAGTCCTGAGTAGGTTAGGATTAGATAAGATAGAAAGGAAATAGGATTTAGGATTAAAGAATGGCAGGATTAGATAGATAGAATTAGATAGGATTGGATTAGGCCCAGATTAAGATTTGATTAGGGAAAAGGAGAAATTAAGAAAATAGCTTTAAGATAGTTAGATTTAGAATTAAAGGATTAGTATTTTAGGATTAAGAAGAGATCGATAAGATAAGATAAGGATAAGATAAGATAGATAGAATAGGGATAGATAGAATAGATAGAAATTAAAAGGATAAGGGGGATAGAATAGGATAGAATAGATTTAGATAGATTAAGATAGCATTAGATTTTAAGAATTAGATATAGGGGTAGATGGAATGGGGGTAATGGATATTAGAGAGGAAGTAGATAGAATTAGATAGATAGATAAGGGATGATAGAAAGAAGGAATAGAATAAGATAGATAAGGGATAAGCTAGATTTTAGATTTAGATAGGATAGATTAAGATAGATAAGATAGAATTAGAGGATAGAATTGAAAAGAAAAAGGATAGATAGAAAGATAGATGATTTAAAGGATAGGGGGGGGAACAGGGAATTTAGGGGTAGAATAAATAGGATAGGATTAGATACCAAAAGGGGAAGAGGGATGATTAGGATAAGGATAAGATAAGATATAGATAGAGGGGGGGGAATAGATAGGGTAGGAATTTAGAAAAGGAGGGGGGGATAGATAGGACAAAAAAAGGAAGGAAGATTAGAAAAAGAGGATAAAGGATTAAGTAAGATAGATTGAGGGATAGATTAGGATAGATAGGAAGATTTAGGGCTAAGAGTAGGATAGATAGATAGATAGCAATTAGGATACGAATAAAGGCTTAAAAGGAGGAATAGAAATTGGTTTTTTTGGACCCCCCCCAAAGAAAGATAGATAGATAGATAAGGGATTTGATAAGTTAGACAAGATAGGTAGGATAAATTATATAGATAAGCTTACAAAGGGGAAAAGGAGGGTAGAAATAGATAGCATAAGATAGAAATAGGATTATAGGATAGAGGATAGGGATTTAGTAAAGATAGGGGGAAAAGGGGTTTTAGATAGGGGGGAAAGGAGGGAATAGATAGGACAAAGAGGGGGATAGATAAGATAGATAAAAGAAGGGGAAATTTTAGGGACTAAGGGGATTAGGGATAGAATAGATAGATAGGATAGAAATAGAATAGGATAAAGATAGAATTAGAGATAGATTGGAAAACAAGGAAAGGATTTAAAATAGAATAAGATAGATGATTGTAGGATTAGGGGCGGGGATAGGTAAAAAGATTAAATAGATTAAAGAAATAGATAACAAAAAGGAAAAAGGGAAGGCTAGGATGAAGATAGATAGAATTATTAAGATAGGGAGGATAGATTAGGGTAAGATAGGGGGAAAAAAGAGGAATTTACGAATTAGAAAAGGAGGATTCAGATTAGGGAAAAAAGGATAGGATAGATAGAAGATTAAGATAAGAATAGAAGACATAAGAGAGGATAAGATAGATAGATTAGATTAGAGTAGCATAAGATTAGATTTTGATTTAGGGGGGATAGGAAGGGGGGGGGACAGGGGACAAAGGGGGGGGGAAGGGGAACAGGGGACAGGGGGGGGGGGGGGGGGGGGGGGGGGGGAAAGGGGGGTGACCAGAACAGACAAAGAATAGAAAGAAATAGGATAAGATAAAGCTGATAAGATAGGCAATTAGAGATAGATAGAGAGAATAGAAAAAGAATAGAAAAAAAGAGGATTAGGGGGGACAAGGGGGGGGGGGGACAGACCAGGGGGGGACAGACAGGACAGACTCGATAGATAGATAGATTCAAGATAAGGAAAAAGAGGATTAGGGATAGATAGGGGGACAAGAAGAATAGAATAGATGAGATAAGCTTAAGATAGCTAGATAAGATAGAGCAGATTAGATTAAAAAGGATAAGAATAGGATAGGGATAAGAAGGGATTAGGATAGATAGAACCCCCCCGAATGAGATTTCCCAAGATTTTTAAAGGGGGGGGGGGGGGGGGGACTATCCAATTTCCCCCAACAACCCCCCAAAATCCCACTATCAATTCAGATTATGGATGATTTAGGAGAAAATTTCCCCCAATTTTTGGTTTTGGTTGTGACCGGATGGGGAGAAGTAAAAATCTTAAACCACAAAGCAAGTGGATATCCCCCTTAGTTGGGGACCAATTTACGGGTTTTGGTTGCTTTTTGCGAATTCCAATTCACATTTTGCAAAATTCTTTGGCACAAATCTCAGTTTTGATTTTTTTAATTTTTGGAAATTTTTGGGCCACTTTCGATTACCTTTAAATATTGGCAACCCCCCCCAAGTGGGGGCATTGGCTTTCACCAAAAATTTTTTGGATCGTTTCAGTTTTCCCCCCAATTTGGCAATTTTATTTTTTAACAAGGTCTATGGCGGGGAGTGGGCATTAAAAAAAAAAAAAAATTTCAAGATTACACACCACCAGTCCCCCCACGACCCCACCCTTACGGGTTGGCTGGTCTTTAAGCCATTACCTGGAACAAACAAAATTTCCTGAGGGGTTTAGGGGGCTAGGCCCACAAACTGTCGGATTTTTTTTTGCGGGGATTGGGCGGCATTTGGGGCAAAAAATTTTTTTTTTAAACACCCACCCAGGCCAATCCACGGCCCACCCTTCGATGTGGGTTTGCGGTACGGGGCCACTCGGGCATTTGTGCGGATCACCCTTAAAAAACAAGCATTCTCAATAAAAAAAAGTATCCTCCATTTAAAAGGAAAAAAAAAATCGGGGGACATGCGCAAAATGGTCGGGGACTAATCCGCCACCACGGGCCCTTCGTTGTGCGATAGCGTTTGTGGCGGATTTCTCGTTCTTTGCCGGGGGCCCTTTTAGGAAATGTTCTTTTAATGGGGGAAACAAAAAAAAAAAACTCGTTGGTAAAAAAGATATTGGGAAAAGAATTTTGTCCCCCCAAAAATATTGAAGGGTGAAAACTTTACATGCCACAGCAAAAAAAAACATAAAAAAAAAAAGGGGCTGGGTAAAAACAAGGGGGAAGGGGCCTGGAATTTTATTTTTTTTTGAAGGGTTAAAACTTGGTTTTTTGGCTGCAATTGTTTAAAAAAATTTCCAACACCAGGGGCTGATTGTTAAAAAAAAACACACAAAAAAACTTTTCCAGGTTATTAAGTAGGGCTTTCAAGTGTGCAAAAAAATTAAAAAAAAAAAAAAAAAAGTAAAAACAAAAAAAACAAATAAAATTGTTTGTAGTTGGGTTTGGTTAAATTGATTCTCTCCTTAAAAAAAAAAAAAATGGGACCATAGGGGCTTCTAGGGCAACTAGCGCGATTCTCATGCAAAACTTGGCGGGGGGATCCCATTTAGTGTGTCAGGAATTTTTGCGTGCAGGTTCCCAATTGTTGGGTTGGGGCCAACCATGCTTGTTTGCACTTTGCGGGTAGTTTCAAGAGGAACATTAACGATTTTTTACCATTTTTCTTGCAAAAAATCTTATTGTTGGCTGGATTCAAAAGGGACTATGCCCCACATCAACCGCGCAAAAAACCAGGGAATTTAGTTAAAAATGCATGCACTTCTATGGAGCATTTAGCTGAGGCCCACAATTACAAAACGCACCCAAGGAAAAATTTGCACAAAAAAAAAAAAATTCGCGAGGCGTTATCGCAAAACGCGGATTGTTTGTTGCGCTTTTCTTGTTGCGTCGGGGGCCGTGCGTTCGCGGTTTTGCGCATGTTTTTGGGCGTTTTTTTGCCATTTGCGTTATGGAAAACGGGCTGCGGTTACGCACCACAAAAAAAAAAAAAAAAAAAAAAAATGGTGAAGACAGGCGTTTTACCAAAAAAAAAAAAAAACGTTTTGAAAAACGGGACGCGCAATTTTCGGCATGTTGCATCGGAATCGCGGGAAATTTTTTTTGCGTCCCGCGATTTCCATGTTTTTAGCAAAACAAAAAAATCGGCGTTGCGCCAAAATCGCGAGCGCGAAAAAACGCTGTGTGCGGGCAAAACGCGCTTCTGTGGGCCTAGCCTAAATGCCGTTGCCCCAGGTGTGGTTCTCAAGCCTTATGGACAAAGCCATGGGGGATTTTAGGGGATAGGGCCACCACACTACTTTGCCGCCCTTTTAAAGCATGAAATTTCGATGCGGGGCATTTAAAATTTCGCGCTGCGGGCCACAAATTGTAGTTGTTGGGTAGGGTTCTCATTTTTTCACAAAAACTAACCCCAACTCGGGGGGGGACAAAAAAACGGGGAAAGTTTCTGGGGACATTTTTTTTTAATGGGGGAAACCCTGTCAATAAACAAATCTGGGAAACCTAGCGTTATTGGGAGCGAGGCCCTTTAGGGAAACAGGGATTGGGACTTTTCACCCAGGGGGGCCGCAATGAGGAAAAAAAACAAAACTTGGATTGGCTTAAAAAGTTTTTTTTTGTGCCGGCCACAATAGCAGGTATCCCCACCTCTCCCAGGATTCTTCGGGGAAAGCGCCAGGGAAAAAAAAAAAAAAACTAAACCCCCAAATTTCTTTCCCCAAAACGGGAGGAGGTTTTTCCTGAAATTTTTTCCCCCTCCCCGGTAAAGTTAAAAGCCCCCTTTTTTGGCTTGCCCACGACCCGAGGAAACTTTGCCCTTACCACGCACACATTTAAATGCCCTTCTTCACGCGTTTGGCATTTGTCCCAACCAACTTTGGTTGGGGAACATCCACAACACACGCCCCCCTCTCCCAAACACTTGCCGGAAGCATTGAAAAGTGCCAGGGTGGGGGATGGTCTGCAAAAGGTTCCAACTTCAAAAATTTTTCCATTGAATAGATTGTAAAAAAAAAAAAACTTTAAAATCTTCTAAAAAAAAGGGATATTTAAATTTTAATATTCAGGGTCATTGGATTTTTTAGGGTGAAAAAAATTTTAGTGTTGCCTCCACTTGGCCCAGGGGTTTCTCTAGAAGGGAATTTAGTTTATTTGAGGGTTCCCGAGATTCTAGTAAAAAAAAAATGAACTCCCCTTTTTGGCTTGACCAGTTAATCAAAACCTAACACAATCGTATTGTATTTTGAAAAAGTCAGGGTGAGGTCAGGTATATTAGTGCACATTGTGGGGGTTTCAGCGCGTGGGGGGGGGAACCCGGTGGGAGGGGGGGACAGATTAAACGGTTTTTACGCTTTGCCAACCCCCCAAAGTTTTGCGGGGGCTTTAAAGACCAAAGATTTTGAAAATCCACACGTGAGGCGGAGCAGGGCCAAAAAGGGGGAGGGGGGGGCTACCCAGAGGGGGCGGTTGCTAGAAAATAAAAAAACTTTTTTAGGCGTTAAGATACCGGGGGAAATGGAAATAAAAAAGGGTTTTTTCATTAAATGTTGACAGGGGGGAATTTTGCCCATGACGGGGGTTGGGGGACAGGGAATGGGACAAAACCTTTCATTAAGTGTACGGTTTCTTTACGGGATTGGAAATGGTATTAGGCTTAGGGTTCTGCAGGGGATAATTAATGCTTTTTGGCCATGTGACTAAGATTGGTTCAATATATATTACCCAATCCCCTTCACACGGGGGGCCGGAGAACCAAAAAAAGTAAAAAAGTTTTTAAAAAGGCGTTCTTAAAAAAAAGCAGTAGCCAAAAAGTTCCCTTAATAAAAATCTTAAATGAAAAAACAATTGTAGGGGAGGTTTTTTTTACAGGAACGGGAAGACGGGAAGGGGTAGTGCCTTCCTTCCGTCGGGCTTTCCCAAGGGTGGAAGAGGCGGAGGGACTGTTAGTGGGAAAAAGCGGCATTCCTTAGGGGTCCCACTGGTTTCGGATTCCGGGTTCGAAGGATAAAGTTTTCTTTTAAATTTATTTATTTTTAGTTTAAAGTAAAAAAATTTGAGGCCAAAAATATTTATTTAAAAAAAAATTTTGCTAAATTTTTAAAAATATTTTAATGTAACAGGGAAAAGCATTTTGAATGCTTCAAAACTAAAAAAAAAACCCATTCAAGGAAAAGTCTAATTTGGGAAAAATGTATTTGGCTTGGCCAATTTACCGGGGGACACAAAAACCAACAACATTGGTTGAATTTATGCTGGGTGCATGTTAATGTTGGGTTTTTGTTAAGGGGGGGGGGGGCAAGGTTATCTCATTTGGTAATTTCGAGTTTAAGAAGGTGCCTTAAAAAGGGGTGGCCTGTTTTTGCTAATTTAATTGCAAGGCCAACCAATCCAGATGTTTAGTCTTTTACTGGGGGTTACTTTGCAGGTTAAGGAAAACATTTTTCTGAAATTTGGTTTGCCGCCAGATTTTAAGGGGGGCAGGGGGGCAAATGTACGCACCTTTTTTATTGCATCAGCCCCTTAATGGTTTGCGGGGGAAATGTTGGAAGGTTTAAAGAAAGGGAAATTTTTTACAGGGAGATTTTTTACCAGGAAAAGCCACCAGGGAAAGATTCAGGGTTTTTTTAGCAACCCGCTATTTTTTGAGGGGGGGCTCTTGGGGTTTATATCCCCAAAATTTTAATTGCTTGGGACTTTGTCTGTTTATATGCCGCAGGCCGGCCACAAAGGTAAATGGCGCCATTTTCCCTTGGGAATTTTGCCCGCATTTTTTGGTTTTTGGCATTTGTGGGGGAAATATTCGCCCAAAAAATTTGCGAGGCAAAAAAGCGTTTGAAAAAGGGAGAAAAAAAAAAAAAACGCTTCTAGTGTGGGCATAAGGCCCCTTTAGGGGTTGAAAAAAAAACTTTTTTCCAACCGGGTACCTGGGGGAATTGTGGTAGGGAAAACACTTCTAAACAAACTATTTTTCACAAAAAAGATGTAGGTACAAAAATTTGGGTGTTTGGTGTTAATGGGGGGCTGATTATAAGGGGGGCCACTATTTTGCCCGAAAAAAAAAAAAAAAAAAAAAAGTTCACAAAAAAAGAAGAGCCAAAAAAACAATTTTTAAAACTTTTATAAACTCATTTTTGGCAGCAAAGCAATGTTTTGTATTTTTTTTTCAAAAATTTTGCAAACAGCTTGGGCCAGGCAATGTCTGGCTTAAAAACCAACCAAAAAAAACAGGCCAAATAAGCCAAAGTAATTAATTTGGGACTAATCAAAAAATAAAAAAAAAAAAACCCAAAAAAAACTCATGAAAAGCCTGGGTTATATCTCAATTTTTATTAAACCAGGGGTTTGCCATTGTTATAGGGTGGTTGGACCATTTAGATTACGGGGAGTTGGGACTGATTTTTACTAACTTATAAGTGGACTTTGTTTGTTTTTAAACCATTTTCTGTTTAATTTGAGGGAAACCTTGTGATGTGAAATTCATATTTTTCTTAAAAACAAAAAAAAACCAAAAAAAACACAATAAGGGGAAAAAAATAAAAAAAAAAGACGATAAGGGCCAACCGGGCCACCTTGCAACGGGGGGCAATCACCAATGCCCAAATTGCGGTTTCATTCGCACAATTTTGTTGCGTTTGCGCATGGGCGTTTTTTCATTAAAACTATGGGGGAAAAAAAAAAAAAAAAAAAAAAAACAACATTCGGATTGGATTAAAAAAAAATGGGGGGGTGGGGAAACCAACTCGGCAATGGCAAACGGCACCCAAAAAAAAAAACGGGGTTGGTTTTCGGTGGGCATTTGCGCATTTCAATTGATATGGAAAAAAAAAAAAAGCAAAGCGGCCCAAAAACAAAAAACTCAAAAAAAGCGCCCACAGGCAGTGTGGGGCCTTAAGGGGGGCCCTAAAAAGGGATTTTGGAAAATTTAATTTGTAACACAAGGGGGGCCTATTAATCATCTGGTGATTAAAGTTTTTTTTCAATGCAGGTTTGGGAAAAAAAAAAAACTAGGAAATTATTTTTAAAAAAAGGGGGAATTATACTTCACCTTTCCCTCCCCCCACACTTCCTCTTTCCTTTGGGTCAGTTTTTTACCCCTTCTTTACCCCAGGGCGAGGACCCCCTGGACAACACCCGCTAAGGGGGGCCTCACCCCCTGCGTTTGGCATAAAACTTTTACTGGGGCATTTAGAACTTACGAACCACATTTGGCTTCGGGTAAGGATCGGTTTCTTTTCCCCCCCCCCCTCCCCCGTCGGCCCAAAAGAGAGCCAATTTAGGAAGAATTACGCTCTTGGCAAATGGCGTTTGGCTTCCTTATTTTGGCCCCCTCGTTAACGCAAAGGGGAGAAGGGAGGGGCGGAAAGGCCTAAGTAAAAAAAAAATTGAGGAGACGCCGACAAATGAAATTTAAATTTTAAAACGGGGGCTAGGGGTTTCCCAAAAAAAAAATGGTTCCACGGTTGCCCACGCAAAAAAATTGCACTTTTTATACTTTTGGGAAATTTTTAACAATCTATCAGGCAAATGTAAGCAAAAAGTTTCCTTTAAAACAATTTAAAAAAAAGTGGCTTTAATTTTGCCCAAAAAAAACCAAATTCCAAAAAAACTTATTAAAGTAGCAGTTTGGAAAAGGCTTAAAACAATTGAATTGCTTGGGGCAAAAAAAAAAAAAAAAAAATAGCCACAATTTTAAAAAAAGGAAACTTTGAATAAACAAATTCCTCCCTGGAAAAGAAACAAAAAAAAAATTTTATTTTTTATGTTAGGGGGCCCCCATTTTAGGAAGAATTGCAACCACAATCTTAAAAAAAAAAAATTTGTGATTTTTAAGGAAAATGTGCCCACTTGCATGTTTTTTTCCGGTTTTTTATTATCACACCAGACCTGTTCCACCAATATTTTGAGATAAAGAAAAAAAAGTGGTATGCCCATTTAAAGTTTGGTTTTGTGGATTTCACAACTTTTTGCTAAAACATTGAAAATTAACAGATTAATCTTCATTATTTATAGTTATTCCAAAATTATTTTGGGGTTTCCATTAAAAAAAAAAATTGTACCCACAGTGGTCTTTTAAAACCTTTTGCAAAGTCGATTTTAAAAAGTTAGGATGCCAGTAAAGTAAAAAAAAAACAAATTCAGGTTCTTTAATTTGATTGCTTGCGGATAGTTTCTCCATAAAACAAAAACATTAAAATGTTAGGGGGCTTTTTAAGATAAATTTACTTATTATTTTAAAAACATTTATTTCCCTAGATTTTTTTGCGGTTTTCTTTGTTCTTGGTTGGGTTGGTAAAACCAGATGTTTAAAAACACAAAAAAACAACACTGTATAATCCTTATTCAAAAGATTATTCATTTTTAAATTTTATTGTTTATTCTTTTGGTTGTTAATGGGTTTTAGGGGGGAAAAAAAAAAATAAGAAGGGAAAAAGTTTTTTCTCTTTAAAAATAAAAACATCCTTTCTAGGGTTGCTTCTCGTTTTCTAGAAAAACTCCTTTACACCACAGGGCAAAAGGGGGCCCCCCCCCCCCCCCCCCCCCCACCCCTAAATTCTGGTTATTCTGAGCTGGGTAGTTAGGGGGGGAGTTTGTAAGGCATAGCAGAGAGGGAAAAAAAAAAAAACCAAAAAAATGTATTTCCTTTTTCATTGAAGCTATAAAAAAATTATTTTAAATTAATTTTTTTCGTCATATGCATTGGGTAAATTTGTTCTATTCAAAATTCAACAAATTAAAAAAAAAAAAAAAAAAAAACCCATAGGATTACCAAAAATTCACCCCTGATTGGGGGAAGGGCAACAAACTTTTGAAAAAAAAATTGGTTAATTAAAAAGTGGATTATTACATTGGACTTTTTTTATTTCAAGGAAAAAAAGTTGTTATACCAAATTTCCCACCTATGGGACAGTAGGGGAGAAAGGAAGGGAACAAAGACCCCAAATTACCAATTTATTCACTCACCCACGTTGTTAAAGGAGGAAAAATTATTACATTTTTTAAAAAAAAAGGGGCCTTTATTGCAACATTTACAGGAAAGGAGGGGCTAAGGATTAAAAACCAAACCCCAGTTTGCAGTAAAAAAAAAAAAAGCAAAAAAAAAAAACCCAGTTTTCTCCTGCTTTATAAATCAAATAAATCAACCTAAACAATGGGGGGGGACTAACAAAAAAAACATTTATTTTACACACGGAAAGTAAAAAAGGGGGGAAGGTCCTCAGAAGGGAAAAGGGAAAAAAACCGGCTGAGGGTTTCCGGAAAACAAAAACGTCCATATTTTTTAAAAAAAAAAAGGGGACAACTTCCACCATTAAGGGGGGAAATGGGTGTGGCTAGCATGTTCTTAACTTTTCTTAATACGGTTTCGGTGGCTTAAACAAGGAAAAAAATTTCTGAAGCCCCACCCAAGGCATGGAATTAATTGGTTTATTTGTAACCTGATTTGTAGGTGTGGAAGGGGATTTTGTTTCCTAACCTTCTCTCGGGTTTTTGTTACAAGGAAGAACAAAGGAAAGTTAAGGAAAGTAAAAAATTCTGGTATTTAGCTGGGCCTAAATTCAGGTTTTATTGACAAAAGGAAATTACATGTACATTATGGGGCCATAATTTATTAAAAAAGGCATGGTATACAAAAACTTTTGGAAAGCGATAACCGACAGCCCTTTAACAATTCGTTTTAAAGGGGATTTTTGGTCCACCCCCAAAAAAAAAAACAAACTGTTACAAAAACCTCTAAAACCCCCCCATGTTGGGCACCCCACTGTTGTAGTGTAAAAGGGCATGGTCCCCACAAACCCCCCAAAAACCGTAATTATAAATTAGGGTTTTTAAGCGCAGGGAACAAAAAGTCCCCCGGAAGCATTACTTTAACCTGGGTATTTTTTTAACTCGGGGTTTGGGGTTTTTACTGGTCCTGGCCCTCTGCTTGCTTTGAAAACTGAAAAAAGGCAAGGGGGGGGCCCCGGAACCGGGCCAGCGGGGGGGGGGCCGTTGGGAAACCCCAGGGGCCAGCGGGGGCAATACGGGGGACGGCACCAGCTGCTGGGCAGTGGGGGAGGAAATTGGGCCAGAAAGGGAGAGGTTTTTAAAAGATAAAGGGTTCGGGGTTGTTTTTAATGCAGGGGGAGGGGGAGAAAGAACACAAAAAAACGGTGGGGAAAAAAAAGGAGGGCCTTTTGCAGTTTGGCGGCCCATGGGGAACAAACAAAAATTTCTTCCCCGGGGAGAGAAGAACAGGAGGAAAGGGGGGAGTGTCCCTATAATGGGAAACCTCGGGCCAGGGGCTCCTAAATGGGCCAGGGTTTTTTGTGGGACTTTGGAGGGGCCAGAGCAGGGCAAGCCATTGGAACTTGGGGAAATGTTAAAGGGTCGGTAGGGGATTTTATTATTTTAAACCAACTTTACCAAAGGGGTTTAAATTTAAAGGGTTTTGTAAAAAGCGGGGTTACAAAGGTTTTACAAATTAATAGTTTTTTGGGGTTGGGGGGGGACAATTTTTGCCGTAATAAAAATCCCTTAAAACCCTCCCTTCAAATCTACTTATGGTTTTTTCCTGTTAGTGGGCTTGCCAAAAAAGGGATCCAAGGAAAAGTGAAGGAGGAAGCCTTGGGTTGCCTTCCTGTGTAAAGGGCTTTCTTCTTCTTGTCTCGTACCTCCCGGAAGGGGTGTATTTTCAGTCGTGAAGCTGTTGGAAGCCGTTTTTCCCCCCCCTCCCCTCGCTCCAGATTTTTTAAACTTTTTGCGTTTTGGTTTAAAAAAAAGTATCTGTAAAAAAACCTTCTTTTGCTTGTTAGTGTAGTGTAGGTTCTCCCCATAAGCACAAAAACCGCCCCCCCCCCCCAAACTGTTCGAATTGGTAAAAAAAAAAAAATAGCAGATACTTACTTAAACCCAAAAGCCTTAATTTTCCAAGGGCCAAAGTGTTTATCAATTAGCCGGTTTTCCAGCCGTGGTCCTAGTGGATTGGGGGGGGGCCCCCCAATCACAGATTGGGGCTGACGGTTTTCAGGCCTCCCTTAACGGTACTTCTTTTTGTGGGCCGGAAGTTAAAAAAAAAAATTACAAGGGGGGGCAAGGGAGTCTGCGGGGGGATAAAAAAAAACGGGGAAGGCATGGCAAAGTTAAACAGTTGATTCTGCTAATTTTTTTTTACAAAAGAAAATGGGGGGGGGACCAGTTGGGGCAGGTTGGGGCGGGCTGGGAGGGGGGGGGGGGGCAGGGGGGGAACTATTTAGGGCTAGGGTTAGACTTTAGGTTAGGTTTAGTGAGTCCTTGCTGAAAAAGAGGTCTAACCTTTGGGACGGTGGGTTTTAGGGATGGCTTTGGGGCCCCCAAAAATATTGTATTCTTCATTTAAAATTATGTGAGGGAAAAAAATGTCTATTTGAGGGAAAATGTATTAAATTTAAAAATTTAAACCTTTCGGTTATTGTGCCCAAAGTTTCAAAAAAATACCAACGAAGACACAGTGGAAGGCCCACCACCCCAATTCCCATTAAAAAAAAGCCTTGGCCCCAACCCCCCAATGAGGTGGCGGGGCATTTTGGGGCCCTCATAGAGGGGGGCCACGGCAGGATAAAACAGTTTTGCTCAGATGGCCAAAAAAAACCCTAGAAAGGACAACCCCAGAACTCCCCCCCATTAGCCGGGGGGCCTTGGGGGGCCCAGTTAAGCCCCCCACCCATATGCAGGGCCCTGAACAGGGTTTAAATTTTTTTTGCCCCCCCATTTTTCATGGGCAGGGGGGGAAAACAAACACCACGTGGGCAGTAAGTTTCCCCCCATTTACCGCGCATGGGGGACCGTTGGGCAGTAGAGTGTGGGCCAAGCATTTGCCTTCCCGCTTGAAACCATAGGGCCCGTTGGGGCAAGTAAAGTTTCCCCCCATACGCAATGGGGGACCTGGGGGGGCAAGTTAAGTGGTTGGGCAAAGCTGCCAACCCCCCTCTAAACATTTAAGGGAAACCGTTGGGCAGTTTAAGTTTTCCCCCCATACGCCATTTGGGACCGGGGCAGTAAAGTGTGGGAAGGCATGGGCCCTCCCCTCTAACAGTAGGGGGCCCATGGGCAATAAAGGTACCCCCCATACGGGGCATTTAAATGTGATTATAGTTAGAATAGTTTATTTACTGTTTTATTTAGAGTTATTGGGGGATTTACTTGTTTTGGCACTTTTATTTCATAAAAATTAAAAAAAAAAGGCTAAATTGGGATTAAAAAATAATTTAATTAAGACGTGTTGGGGGAAATTGGCCTTGGATTTCTTAAAAAAAAACCAAACCATTTTGACTTTGCTTCAGAATTTATTTTTTGTTTTTCCAGAATTTTTCCCTTTATTGGGGAGGCTTGATTGGTTGTTAAAAAAAGGCCAAATTTTCTTAGTAGGGTAAGGCTTTAGCTTGGGATTTGTGTTAGTTAGGGGGGGGCTTTGTTTAGGACTAGTTAGGGTCTTAGTTAGTTAAGTTCAGGGGTTCCCTGGATGGAAAAGAAGACTGTAACCCTTTGACGTAGGTTGGGGGTGGTTTTAAAGCAGGGGCTATAATTTTTGGCCCAAAAAAAATTATTAGTCTTAAATTAAAAGTATGTTGAGGATGGGCAGATTTTTACAGTTTTCTCCAGATGGGGCAAAAACCCCTAGAGGAGGGGGGGGGGGGGGGGGACACCCCTGTTGGAAAAAAAAACCCCCCCCCATATTTTTGGCAGGGGGGCCCTTGGGGCAGTAGAGGGTATAAGCCCCCCCCATAGCAGGAGGGGCCCTTGGGGAAACCAGTTAAGCCCCCCCATATTCCAGGGGGGGAAAAAAATGGGGGAGTAGGTCAAACAGTTTCCCCCCCATACGCACCATTGGGGGGGGGGGGAACCGTGGGGCAGTTAAAAAAGTGGTTGGGCAGCCATGCCCCCCTTCTTACATTTAGGCAACGTGGGCAGTTAAAGTCCCCCCCATACGCATTTGGGACCGTGGGCAGTAGTTTGTGGGCAAGCATTTTGGCCTTGCCATTCTAATTAAGGGGACCCCGTTGGGGCAGTAAGGTTTTTTCCCAAAAACATACCCAAATGGGACGTGGGGCAGTAAAGTTGTGGGGGTCTTTTTCTGGGCAGGGGGCATGCCCCCCCCTCAGTAAGAGCCGGTGTGGGGCAGGTAAATTTTCCCCCCCATACTTTTGCATTAATGTGATATAGTTAGAATCAAGGTTTGTTATTTTTTTACTGTTTATGATTAGTTCAAAGGTTAAAGGTTTTAATTTTGTTTTGTCCCACTTTACTTAATAAATAAGTATTGAAAAAGATTTTTAAGACTTAAAAAAAAAGATTTGGAATTAAACACGTAAATGGGGGGGGGACTTGCTGGGAATTTCCTAAAAACCAAAAATTTTACTTTCTTCCGGGAATTTTTTTTTTTTCAATTATTTCTCTTTATTTGGAAAGAAATGGGTCCCATTTGTTTAAGTTGGGGGATTTTTGGGGAGGCATTACCAGTCGGCCCACGTCCTATAGGCAAAAACTTGTATTGGGCAGGCCCAATTTTTATCTAAACATTGGGTTTGTGTTTGGGCAATGTCCATTTAATTTTATACTATGTGGGAAATTTTATTATATTGGGGAGTGTGTGTCATTTATACTATGGGGGAGATTTAGTTATATGGGTGTGTGTGTTTGTCATTTCTACTATGTGGGATATTTTATTTTATGTCTGTGTCATTTATATTATTGCAGACATTTTATTATATGGCTGTGTGTGTCATTTATAATATGGGGGGCATTTAATTATAGAGGTATTTTCATTTATACTTTGTGTGTCATTTATACTATGGTGGACAATTTATTATATGGAGGTGTGTGTCATTTATACTATTGGGGACATATTATTTGTGTGTGTGTGTCATTTATAATATGGGGGGCATTTTATAATAGGGGTATTTTCATTTATTCTTTGGGGACATTTTATTATATGGGTTGGGGGGTTATTTATACTATGGGGACATTTTATTGTATGGGTAGATGTGTCATAGATACTATGGGGGACATTTTATTATATGGGTGTGTGCATCATTTATGCTATGGGGATATTTTATTGTATGGGTGTGTTTGTGTGTGTGTGTGTATCATGTATACTATGGGAGGACATTTCATTATATGTGGATGAACCCAACCCTCTTTTGAATGCACCTGGGGGTGTTGGTTGATTCGCTACATCGGATCCCAACCCCTGGACGAATACACCTGTGGAGTGTTGGTTGATTTGCTAGTTTGGATCCCAACTCCAGGCCGAACAAACCTGTAGGGTTTTGGTTGATTCGCCAGGTCGGATCCCAACCCCCGTCTGAATGCAACTTTGGGGTGTTGGTTGATTCACTAGTTAGGATTCCAACCACTTTTCTGAACACACCTGTAGGGTTTTGGTTAATTCGCTAGATCGGATCCCAACCCCGGGCCGAACACAGCTGTAGGGTTTTGGTTGATTCGCCAGAATGGATCCCAACCCCTGGCTGAATGCAACTGTGGAGTGTTGGTTGATTCGCTAGCTCGAATCCCAACCCTTTTTCTAAACACCTGAAGAGTGTTGCTTGATTCGCCAAATTGGATCCCAACCCCTGGATGAATTTATCTGTGGGGTGTTGGTTGATTCACCAGATTGGATCCTAACACCCGGCTTAATTCACCTTAGGGGTGTTGGTTGATTCGCCAGATCGGATCACATCCTCTGTCTGAATTTCCCAGAGGGAAAGGATGCAAGTCTAACACTGCATGCCACAATGCTGGGCAATAAGAAAATCTGGCCCATGGCTCAGGTTAGGTACAGAAGTAACAGCTTCAAGCCAACAAGTTGGATTATAGATGTTTGGGATATAAATTATCCAAACCTCTGGATTCCAATCTGCAGGATCTCAACCTTCCGGATTACCATTATATGACTATATGAAAACTTTGACTTACCTCATGATTATTATTTTCTATATGGACTGATTAGAGATGGAGAGGAAACTGAAGCTGGCCAGACACTCTGCTTTGACTCAGGAAACCGTGAGTTCTCAAATGATCATATTTAATTTTTAATGTTAAAGGTGATGTGAGTTTGCCTTTAAGGAAATACCATCATGCTCATTTACCCAGAAGTGCTACCTCTCTGGGTAAAAGTCCTGTTTGCGGTTCAATTTCATGTTCGCAAATGTGGCAATTACCCACTACGGGATTTTAATGCCAGCTATTTGCTGGCGTTAAAATCCTGCGCTAAACCAGCAAAAACTCGATATTGAATCGAGAGCGTTGGATGCGCGGATGATTTTTGTGTAACCCTCGCATCCGACGCTGATATGGAGATAAAGTTGAGCTAACCATTAGCAATCTTGTTAGCGCGAATTTAGCACCATATATTTGCCTAGCAAGTCTGGATAAATCGGCTACCATGTGTTACATTAGAGGTTGCAAATGTCCTATTGTTTAGTTGGTGGATTCTGGAGCACAGGTGTCTGTGATCCACCATTTACACTCACTGGGGATAACTTGTATGTACCAGTCACACTTCCTATGGGCAAACTTGTATGGAGAGCATTTTATTACAATGGTGTGTGTTTGTCATTTATACTATGTGAGATATTTTATTATATGGGGGAGTGTGTGTCATTTATACTATGGGGGAGATTTTGTTATATGGGTGTGTGTGTCATTTCTACTATGTTAGATATTTTATTTTATGTCTGTGTCATTTATACTATTGGGGACATTTTATTATATGGCTGTGTGTGTCATTTATAATACGGGGGCATTTTATTATAGAGGTATTTTCATTTATACTTTGTGTGTCATTTATACTATGATGGACAATTTATTATATGGAGGTGTGTGTCATTTATACTATTGGGGGACATATTATTATATGGGTGTTTGTTTTCGTTTATAATATGGGGGGCATTTTATTATAGGAGTATTTTTATTTATACTTTGGGGACATTTTATTATATGGGTGGAGGGGGGGGGTATTTATGTTATAGGGAAATTTCATTATACATCTACTGGAAGACAGGTCCACAGTTTCACCTTTCTCACTGTAAACAAACCTTTCCTACCAGTCATACTTGCTATGGGCAACCTTGTATGTACCAGATACTGGGGTAAACTTGTATGTGTAACAAGTAGTGTAGAGTCCTGGCAGAGGTGATAAGAGGTGCACTCTGGAAAGCCTGTACCACACCAGCACACCAGGTAAGTATCACATAGAATTATAGAGAGGAGCATACTCTGGAACAATTTAAAAGATTTAATAAATACTGTGCTGAAGCCACATAACATTTTGGAGGGTCTGTGTCCCCTTCCTCAGGTGTAACCAAAACGAAAAAGCTATTTTAATGAACTTGCAATTACCACATCTGCTGCAAGACAGAACCACAGTTTCACAGTTCTCACTGTAAAGACACCTTTTCTAATAGTGTCTGATGTACTGGAGGTTCTGACCTAACAATGTCTGATGTACTGGGGTTTCTTACCTAACAGTGTCTGATGTACTGGGGTTTCTTACCTAACAGAGTCTGATGTACTGGGGTTTCTTACCTAACAGTGTCTGATGTACTGGGGTTTCTTACCTAACACTGTCTGAGGTACTGGGGTTTCTTACCTAACAGTGTCTGATGTACTGGGGTTTCTTACCTAACAGTGTCTGGTGTACTGGGGTTTCTTACCTAACAGTGTCTGATTTACTGGGGTTTTCTTACCTAACAGTGTTTGGTGTACTGGGGTTTCTTACCTAACAGTGTTTGATGTACTGAATGTTCTGACCTAACAGTGTCTGCTGGACTGAAGGTTCTGACCTAACAGTATCTGCAAATCTTTAGCATTGTTTCATAAAAAGATGCAATCAAAAGTGGGTTGTGGGAGCACTCCTTGGGGATATTTATAATTACATATAGCGGTACTAATTTGACCCCCAAGAAAAAACGCTTCCTAATGTTCCCTTTAATATGAAACTTTTCGTTAGAAAGCGTTTTTACCCTCTTTTATATCTGGGAAATTATTGTAGGTTTTACCAATGCTAGTCAATGCAGGACTTAAATTTATTGATTGGTTGGGTGTTTATCACATTTATAG
>JAACNH010004055.1:0-25754 GCA_019447015.1 Hymenochirus boettgeri | reverse complement strand
ATATACTTCTTTATCTATCCTCATATCTATCTATCTATCATCATCCATCCATCTATCTATCTATCTATATACTCTATCTATCATCTATCTATCTATCTATACTATCTATCTATCATTTATCTATCCATAAATATCTATCTATCATCCATCCATCTATCTATCTATCTATCTATCTATCTATACTATCTATCTATCTATATCTTATCTATCACATCAATCGATTATATCTATATATACCATCCATCTATCTATATATCAATCATCTATCTATCTATCTTATCTATCATCATACTATCATATATCTATCTACTATCTATCATCATCCATCATCTATCTATCCAATCATCTATCTATCTATCATCTATCTATGATCTATTCTATCTATTATACTATCTCATCTATCTATCTATCAGTCTATCTATGTTCTCTATCTATCATATCTATCTATCATCGATGTCTGTCATCTGTCGTCCATCTGTCCATCCGTATATCTATCTGTATATCTATCTATCTATCCGTCTATTATCTATCTATCTATCTATCTATCTATCTATCTATCTATCTATCTATCTATCATCTATCCATTTATCCATCTATCTATTATATATCTATCTATCATCTATCTTTATCTATCTATTTGTCTGTCTGTCTATCTATCTATCTATTAATTTATCTCCTATCTATCATCTATCTATCTATCTATTATCTAGTCTATATCCATCTATCTATTATCTGTCTATCCACCCGTCCGTCTGTCCGTCTGTCTGTCCGTCCATCCGCCCGTCTATCTATCTATCTATCTATCTATCTGTCTATCTATTATCTATCGTCTATACTATACTACCATCTTCTATCTATCTATCTATCTATCTATCTATCTATCCATTATCTATCTATTTATCCATCTATCATTATATATCTATCTATCATCTATCTTTATCTACTTGATTCCTATCTATCTATATCTGCCTATCTATCTATTATCTATCTATCTATAATCTATCTATCTATTATCTATCTATATCTATCTATCATATATCTATCTCTCTATCTATCTGTCTGTCTGTCAATTTATCTATCTATCTATAGACTACTATCTATCTACTAGCATCCATCATCATCTATCTAGCTAGCTATCTGTCATCTATCTATTGTTGATCTATACATCTACCTATCTATCTATCTATCTATCTATCTATATCTATCTATCTATCTATATTATATACTATCCTATCTATAATCTATCTATCTATCTATCCATCAATATACTATCTATCTATCTATCATCCATCTATCTACCTATCTATATCACCTATCTATCATCTATCAATCTATCTATCTATCACATATATCTACCTATCTATATCTACCATCTATCATCTACAATCTATCTATCTATTATCTATCTATCTATCATCAATCGATCCATCTATCCATCCATCTATCTATATATATCTATCCATCCATCCATCTATCATACTATCATCTATCTATCTATCTATCTATCATATCTTCTATCTATCTCTATCTATTTATTTCATCTATTATCTATCTAATCTATCATCTATCTGTCTGTCTACTATCTTATCTATATATATCTATCTATCTATCTATCTATCTATCTATCTATCTATCTATCTATCTATCTATCTATCTATCTATCTATCTATCTATCTATCTATCTATCTGTCTGTCTGTTCTATCTATCTATCTATGTTCTATTATTTCTATTCATCTAATCATCTATCTATTTTCTATCTATATATTACCTATCTTTCTATCTATAATCTATATGTCTATCTATCTATCTATCTATCTATCTATCTATCTATCTATCTATCTATCTATCTATCTATCTATCTATCATATTTTCTATTCTATCTATCTATCTATCTATCATCGTCATCTATCTATCTGTCTGTCTATCTATCATCTATCTACCTATCTATCTATCTATCTATCTATCTGTCTGTCTGTCAATTTATCTATCTATATATCTATAGATCTACTATCTATCTATCTATGCATCCATCTATCATCTATCTATCTATCTATCTGTCATCTATCTATCGTCTTTTATCTATCATCTATCTATCTATCTATCTATCTATCTATCTATCTATCTATCTATTACTATCATTATCTATCTATCATCTATCATCTATCTATCTATCTATCTATCTATCTATCCATCATCTATTCTCTATCTATCTATCATCTACCTATATCATCTATCAATCTATCTATCTATCATCAAGATCCATCTATCCATCCATACTATATACAGGGGTGTCTTAGGGTTTGCCACCTGAGCCAAACTTTTGAATGCTGCCCTATGTACCACTAGGCGCCATGAAGTGTGCCATCGCAAACCACGTTTAGGTGTTCGTGGCTTCCAGGAATGGGTGTGGTTAAAGATTTAGTCTTTTTAAACTGCACATCACAGCGGTATTTATACAATTCCACAAAAAGACATTTATCCATACCATAATTCCGCCGTTTTTTCTTAAAATAAATTAAAGTGAGCTTGCCTGCGCGTCTCTGGTGTTTATCAGGTGTGCTGCCCTGAGCATTTTGCTCATATTGCCTCATTAGAGACACCCCTGTATCTATATAATTCCACCATCCACCATCTATCATAATATATCTATCTATCTATCTATATCTATCTATACCACTATCTCTGTCGTCGCTAGTCATATCATCCCCTACATACTACTCACATCTATCTCTATCATCATCACACACACACATCTATCACACCACACTTTTTCTTATCATTCTATCTTTTTTATCTTTTTTTTTTTTTATCTATAATCTATATGTCATCCTCTATCTATCATCATCATCTATCTATTATCTATTTTTCTATCTATCTATCTATCTACTGTCTGTCTGTCTGTCTGGCTGTCTGTCTGTCTGTCTGTCGTCTGTCTATCTATCTATCTGTCTGTCTGTCTGTATGTTGTCAATTTATCTACCTATCTATCTATAGATCTACTATCTATCATCTATACATCCATATTTATCTATCTATCTATCTATCTATCTATCTATCTATCTATCTATCTATCTATCTATCTGTCTGTGTCATCTATCATCTATTACCTATCATCTACCTATCTATCTATCTATCATCTATCTATCTATCATCTATCTATCAATCCATCTCTATTATCTATCTATCTATCCATCCATCCGTCTGCCCGTCTGTCAATCTGTCAGCTTTGTCGTCTTCTATTACTGTCTATTATCCTATCTATTATCTATTATCCATCCATCTATATATCTACTTATCCATCTATCTATCATCATCTATCTATATCTATCTGTTATTATGTTATATATCTATTTATCTATCATCTTTTGTTATTATTATTATCTTCTATTTATCTATATCTATTGTATATCTATCTATTATCTATCTATTTATCTATCATCTATCTCTATTCTATCATCTATTGTCTATCATCTATTGTCTATCTATCTATTTTATCTATATTTGTCATCATCTATCTGTTATATTCTATTATCTATCTATTTGTCTACTATCTATCTGTCTATCTATCTATTATTTATATATTCTATCTATCTGTCTATCTATCTATTATCTCTAATCTATTCTATCTGTATGTATCTATCTGTCTGTCTGTCTCTCTGTCTCTCTGTCTATACTATCTATTTATTGTTATCTATCTATATCTGTCTCTGTCTCTGTCTCTGTCTCCTGTCTGTCTGTCCGTCCGTCCGTCCGTCCGTCCGCCCGCCGCCCGTCCGTCCGTCCGTCCGTCCATCTATCTATCTATCTGTCTGTCATATATCTGTCTGTCTATCTATATCTATCTATCTATCTATCTATCTATATATCTATCTATCTATCTGTCTGTTGCTATCTTTGTGATATCTATCTACCTGTCAATCTGTCAGTCTGTCTATCTGTTAATCTGTCTACCTGTCAATTTGTCTATTATTTATCTGTCTATCTATCTTATCTATCTATCTATCTATCTATCTATCTATCTATCTATTATCTATCTATTATCTATCTATCTATTTATCTGTCTGTCTGTCTGTCTGTCTGTCTATTTATAAAATCAAATCAAAAAGAGCTTTAGGCAAGATCAATTTACATTTTGTCATGCCAAAGCAAACAAAAATAATAAAACACATTAGAGGGGTTCACAGTAGGGGGTAATGGCTATCAATGGAAGTAATATATGGACAGTTATAAGGGGTATATTGGGTTTCAGTCCTGGGATATAACCATGGGGAAGGATAAAGGGATAAGGGATATATCTGCCATCTATCTATCATATATACCTGTTTATCTATCTATCTATCTATCTATCTATCTATCTATCTATCAAAATATATAACATAAATTCCCGGACACTCTCAGGACTTGTGCAAATTTTTTTTTTATTAAACGTGCAAAAAACACATAGATAGCGATGTTTCTGTCTTTTATGGCAACTATATCCAAGATGTCTTAACTTTCATCTATGGCTAAACAGGTTACAATTCTCTACTACTCTTTGTTATCTGAAAGCCTGTCTGTCTGCCTGTCCATCCGTCTATCTTCTATCTATCTATCTATCTATCTATCTATCTATCTATCTATCTGTCTGTCTGCATATCTTGTATCTCTTATCCCTCTCTCTGTCTTCCTGCTGTATATCTATGTCTATCTATCTTCCATATATCTATCTGACTGTATGTCTGTCTATCTGTCTGTCTATCATTCTATCTATCTGTTATCTGTCTATCACTCTGTCTGCCTTTATCTCTCTCTCTCTTCTGTGTCTGTCTCTCTGTCTGTCTGTATATCTATGTCTATCTATCTGTCCAAATATATCTGTCGTGTGTCTGTCTACCTGTCTATCATTTATCTATCTATCTATCTGTCTGTTGTCTGTCTATCTATCTGTCTGCCTCTCTATCTGTCTGTCTGCCCATCTATCTATCTATTACACATCCACTGGCTTTATATTAGTAACTTATTTTGTTGAATTATAGAGACAATATTTCACTTATTTTTATAATTGCCCCCATACATGGCATAGATATTTTCCACTCAACTCAGCGAATATTGATTGGAAATCAGACATATTTCATGATCAGGCAAGACGGATCTATTATCATTATGTGCAATTGAACATCACGAAAATAATGCAAATCACTAAAGAATGGCCCAGAATTGTCGTTAGGATGCAGGAGTGTCAGGGGGTACGGTAACTAATTTAAGGGTACGGGACAAGTTATTTTAATCCATTAAATTTGTGCGATTTATGTGCGTTGTTGCGCATGCGCATGCATTTTTGTCATTCAATATTCTAAAACGCATGCGTTTGCGGAAATAAATGTGCACACAAATGCATGTGCAAACGTGTGAGCGTCGGAAATCAAGGGAATTTTTTGCGCATCGAAATCACAGGAATTTTTTGGATCGGAAATCAAGGAATTCCTGCAATTTCCTTGTTAACCAAAATCGCGAGCGCAAACGCGCTCTAAAACACGTTAGTGTGGCCTAGCCCTAAATAACAGAAGAAAAAGTATCAAATTGAATTGACTTTTATTTAACAGCTGATCCAACAATCCAATCGTGCATGATGCAACAATTTGTGTTTGAAGCCTTGATTCTGGACACCCATCGCATACTATGGGCAGGGCTTCCTATTAAAATTACAAAATAATAATAAACCCAACTGCCCTGTATCTTCAAACAGAAGATACAGTCACCTCGATCATGACCTTTAACACTGAGCTTTAGAACTGATAGTCTGGAACCCCAGCTCCTCTGGGTTTCAGGACTTGGGATTGTCCACCTACAGTCCGTGTTTCAAAGGACCAATAGTACAAACAGTGCAAAGCAACAGTTAGAATCTTTGTTCATGTCAATCACGGTGAAGTTCAATGGAGCCTTTTGCACAAGCAAACCTATAAAAGAAAAGATATTTCCGCACTAGTGACCAAGACTCTATGGTGTTATCATGGGGCAAGACCCAATTGGCATTTCAGGATGTTTGGTATTATCAGGTGGGGCCAAATCTCAGTAGGCTATTACCAGATAAACTAGAACATGAGAAACCAGATATTTTTTGGCAAATATATAGTGAATATCTAATTTTAGGTTCCAGATTAGATATTTTCTTATGGCCGTCCAGGCAGGAGCTTGTCGAGGAGAGGAAACCTTTGCTTCATTCATAATTCTCAAGGTGAAATGTGCTAAAAAGAAGTTATGTGATTTGCTGTTAAACCAAATTGCACATATGCTAATTTGCACCATGGTGCCAACTAACCTAATGCATTGCTTGTGCATATTTTTTAAGCAAAAAGCCTATCTTCTAGTTAGGAGCCACAGTATGGCACAACGCCACTATAGGGAATTATGAAATGACTAATGTTATCGTATCTGGCAAGCTCATAAGGATAAAGATATTCCTGACATGCTGCTGTACCCTGCATAATTTGTGCGTTGACAGCAAGGCAGTCAATATACAGGGGATATGTCATCTAGTCTCTGCCAAATGAAAGGGTTTAGGTTTAGGGTCAAAGCTTTTCACCTTGCCTGCCTGAGTGCCTCATGACCTCGACCTCAGTCAGATACTGTCCATTCATTATAAAGTGTTTCTGTTATTAGGCACGACTGGATCTTTGGGTTATTTATGATTGTTCTTTCTGACAAATTGTTTCTCAATAGGAAATCTAACTAGCAGCAGACAAAACGTGTTTTTAAGAACATGTCTTCATATTTGTAGGTGAGAGAAGAACAGACAATGTGATTGGCCCATTTTCCCTTTATTATTTACCAATCACAAACAAAAACGTTAATTAGACAGCTAAGCCACAGGCAACATGAAATGCACAGCTAAGTTATATGTCATTTGTTGCAAGTTTATTTCTAGGTGAAAGGTCATTCACCAATAACAGGTCTGGTATCGGCCTACAGTCGTGTTTATATCTATTAAAGGGTATTCCACCCCCCAATTAAATTTTAGTATGTGGCAGGAAAAGGCTGTAAACCTCGACCATTGCTAGGTTTACAGCTGCCAAAGATGTCCCACAATGCCTTAGCCAATCACAGGAGCGGATGCTGGGCGAGACCCTCCTGCTTGACTTCCGTGCATGGGAAGCTTAAGCAGAAGGTGTCAGGGGAAAGAAGGCTGGTAAGTACATTTGGGGGCATCTTTGGCAGTGTAAACCTCGCGAGGTGAGGTGTTTAAGCCTTTTCCTGCTACATACTAAAATTTCGTTTGGGGGGTGCACATACCCTTAATAACAGGTCTGGTTTATACTAATTGTAATTTTAAAATTTTATTTTATTCTCATTGAGACTTGCATCAATTTAGCAGACAAAAGCTGGTGTACCAATGCCAAATCCACTAGGAGTTGCAGCTGTAAATTTCCCTGTGTACTTTACTGTGTAATGTGAGTAGAGTATAGACAGCCTTGGGGGTGGTTGCACTCAGGGAGAGTGCCGATTACATGTAGAAAGCTCCATCCTGGAGTAGAAATCAGATGATGCTGCCATGTCTAAATTCATATTGTCTGTACCATGTATGGCTATTGCCAACAAAGTACATGATAGTATTTGACTAATCACAGTGTAAAATGAGTGTGTAGCACATCTGTCCCTAGTCTATACACATGCCCAGTACAAATTTTGGTTGGTGGGTGCCTTTAGTTTTGGCCTAGATTCTTTTTTTTTCTATCTGTGCCAAAATCTTATAGAAGTTTGTGGAAACCTTTCCCCATTGGTTTCATTTACTAAATTATGGTTAATGTACAAAGGCTGCCCTGGCTTTACAATAGTCACTTAGTACTGTATGTAATATAATTCACATCACTTATTATTCCTGCTAACTGGCTAATAATTCCCATTGCATTATCGCAATCTGCACTAAGTGCACCTGTGCAGCTAGACCAACACGTAACATAGTGCTAAAGAATTAATGTGCCATATCAATCAGGCTATGGTGCGAATGTGGGAAATGCAATTATCTATATGTCCGTCAGTTCAGAAATGAAATGGATTACAAGGCCCCTCTGGCTGTAAAGAGATTAACTTTAAAATACTCCAACTAATAATTTCCAATGTTTGTAATGCAGTTTAGTCCCACAATGTAGCATTCGACATATTATTCATTCGTTAAAAGAGGGCTTTCACACATCCATTTTATTGGTGGGACCCTTGTACCTTGACATAGTCTGGCAGGTTTAGTGTACGGCAGGAAAACAAAAGAAAGATAATGCTCAGTGTACATTGTCTAAATGAGGGGAACCCTCGACAATAATCGGAACTCAAATTCCAGAAATCAACAGTTAAAGGTGCTAAACAGCTGGAAGAGAGGAACACGGGCTATCCCAGTTTAGGTAGTTTCTTACCCAAGCTTAAAGGGTATCTCCACCGTAAATTCATTATTTGCCACTCAGTCTTATTGAAGAACGGGGTAAGGAGCTGTGTCTTACCTCCCGTTCTTCAAAAAACCTTCAGGAGCCAAGAACGAAGGGAAGGAACTTATCCGATCTCTTGCTCCTCTACCGTATCTTCAGACAGTTCCTGACAGTACCAGTGGAGATTTCCTTTAATAGCTGCCTGTTAGACACACGTGGGGCTGGTGAGGAGAAGCTGGCATGGCTGGTGTGATGATCAGGGAGAGGAGATTTCAATCAAAGATGAAAAATTAAGTCCATAGCAGATGACAGGATACAGGAACTGGCACAATTACCAGGATGACCAGGACAACTGGAACAGGTGCTGTCACTTGAGAATTAAGAGCAGAAAGGCTGCAAATTAGAACAGGTGCAATCCCTGGGCTAAGCAGGAGGGTAGGAAAATAATGGTCCAAACTGGCTAATGTAAGGAAATGCAGCAATATATAGATTATTATATTATCAGTTATACTGTCCATACACTTGGCTGACTTAATTGTGATATTCCCACGTAGTTCCCTTCTGGGGAATGCTTTGCTGCCAACATTAAACCTGCAAACGTCAGCCTCAAAGTAATCAGTCTAGTGATGGTGATTGGTATTATTGTACTGACTGGTTTATGATTAGTGGTACTATTGTACTGACTGGTCTGTGACTGGTGGATGGACTCTCCAGGTATTTTCCCCCATTGTGGGCTAGGTAATAGGGCTGGTGGATGGCGTTGTGTTATATTTATTTACTTACTAGCAGACTGACAGGGATTTCTATAAATGTATTTAAAACAGTGACATATGCCATAGTAAATGGGGAAAATAAGGGGGTAGTGGAATTATATAGCATTATATAGCATATAGCATTGACTGCGTCCAAATCAAGTACATTATAAGGACACACCAGCACAAGCAAGTGTCCTATATATATGCACAAGTTATATAAGCAATATATTATTAAATATGGAAGCAGCAATGTTCATTCCATAGACCAGTAATATCGAACCTGTGGCAGATGTTTTTGTAGTTTCCAAACATCTGTAGTGCCAAAGTCAAACATCACTGCCATAGGAAATGAAATCCAAACTTTATGTGTTTTTATATAAAAAGCCAATGAGAAAGAAGAGGATGGAGGGCTCCCAGATCTGATATACTGTGGCACATGTCCTTGGCTTGAACAAATCTTAAACACATCTCATAAACTTGGCCTAGCTCTCCTCAGGCCACGTGTATGCTAGGAAAGGTCTCTCAATGTTGACACTGCTGTATCATCCACTTTATTATCTCTTGTGCCATATGGTAATTAAACTCTGCGAGGGTCGTTACATTTAATAACCTCTTCATGTGTTCTTGTTTCACTTGGCCTACCATAGGACAGAGATGTCAGTCAGTGTAAAATGATATCCCTGCAAGTGCCTTACCCTGATGGAGAAAGATCTTTGTGCAAATCTGACTGTCTGAAGAGATTGGATGACTGGAGGTTTTTACAAGTCTGTGTCTCTTCCCCAGCATTTTTCTTCTAAAGAGACCCAATGAGATACTTTGATATTTATGTTAATTGAGGAGAAAACGGAAGATCCTAATTTAAGGGAAAGTTCAAAGCAAATACATATGCTTTTAATAAAAAGAGCAGTATTTCATCCTAATGACCTTAACCTGCCCATTCAGCTTTTGTCTGTGTTAAAAAAATGCTTCCAAAATACTGACTTCCTGTTTGCAGGACCCCTAGTAGAGACAGTTATGTTGTTGCCCTTGACCCAGCTTCTGGGTTGATTCAGTTGCTCAGTAGAGATCTGAGCATCTTTGACCCATCCAACAGCCAATCAGTAGAAATTACTGTTAGGAACATTCCAAAGAAGTGTCTATTGGGAAGAACAGGGCCATTACAGAACCTTAAACCTATTAATAATGATGGTGTACATGCAATTTATTTTTCTAATGTTTCAAAACATACACAGGCCTATGTAACAAAAGTTCTTCCTATTAAAAATGGTGCTAATGTTGCCCCAACAAATCAGATGTTACTTACAATTTGAAAGCTAACATTTGATTGATGGGGCAAAATCAGCACCATTTTAATGATAAGAACTTACATATGCCTGACAGTATTGTATATGTTAATTTGCCCAGTCTTCTTTTTTGTATATTTTTTACATATATAGACATATATATTTTCCCCCTCCCAGTTAATTTATACTTAGCATCCCCACCCTCGAAACCCCAACCTCACAAACCTTACCCGCGTCCCTGGTGTTCCTGTGGAAGGGGTGGACATGCCCTTTTATAAACACTATTATAATTTCTGAGCCTTCAACCATGATGATGATGATTATGATGTTCACAGTGTTTAGCTGCCCTGTTTTGAGGAGACTTTTCTTTAGCAGCCACCCACTGGGAACAAGGGGTAAAGAAGGACTGTGGTGTGGACCTCAAAGCTTCAATCAACCCAATCCATGTAATATAGAGAATTTGGGTCTGATGCAATACTGCATGTGGTTTTAATCTGTTGCAAATGTTTGCCCATGATTTTAATCGGAAACAACCAATCAGATTGTAGCTTTTTTCTGGGTTACAGTGCTTTAATAATATCGATTGGTTACTGCAATTAGCAACTAGCACCTCTTATTTTATGCTAAAAGTATCGGAGCTAGTTGTAGTATATTTTCATATTTTTCACCCAACGCTGGCATTAATTACTGCCTATTACCAGCAGATTGCCAACCCTAATTCATCCAATGGAGTAACATTTACCCTGTGTAATAATTAGGAGATAGATTTGTAGATGCTGAGTTTATTATGAGGTTGCTTTGTTAGGAGGTTCCTAGTCTACCTGCCGTTAACACAGATGATAGAACATCCATTAACATAAATAAACACGAAAATACTTGAGATCTTAATTTCATCCTCCCATTCAAGGTTGGAAAATTTGCTTTTCTTGTAGTGTTTTCTTTTAAGAACAGAATAAATGACAATATCATTGTGCTGCGTAAGTGACCTGGCATATCAACCTGATTTGTCTACGGTATAGAGAGCTACCACTTTGTCATGACTAAAATACAATCATATTCCCCAGCAAATCTCTTTCACCTCATCTGCAGCTGCCAAACTCTGTGGCGCGCACTATATGTCATTACTGTTTGTCCATGAGATTGCAGACAGTTCTGCTATGGGTGAGCAGCCTACACATCGCTGATAGATGAACTAGCAAAACAAGAAAGACTCCCCGGGGTTTTTAAATATTAATTCTATTCCATGTTAGATACAGGAAACCAGTGTTTTTACATTGATGTTGACTTTTTGATTTATTTCTTTGTGCATCTCCTGGTAAAAAGGAGGAAAAAAACAACATTTTTTAACAATATTGTTTAGATCTGGGGATTAATGTGTTCATGGTGTTTACACTTTTATGGTGAATTAAAACTAAATTTTTTTAAAAATATGGGTTAGAACAATGGGGGGCTGCTATAAAGAACAGGCTTTTGTTTTTTTAACAGTGCATGTGACTGGAATACAGAGTGAACATTGATGATGTAATCATTATGATATCATAGAGAGGTTGTATTTTCAATAGGGCATTCTGAGAGTTGTTGCCATATGCTATAAGCTGTTGTTTTTCCAGCAGACACACACAGGTAGATTTTTGCCCTAGAGAAGCAGCAATACAGTAAATTTAATACATATCTTTTTACATAAATGCCAAATCTACCCCCAATATTTTATTTACCTCCCTACACCAAAAAAACCCCAAGATTGCAATAGTCTTCCTGAGTCTTCCTACCAACGTAAAAGTCAATCAGTGGTCTGACTGCTGCTGACTGAGGAGGTGCAAGTAGTAACAAGCTTGTACAGTTTTATGAGGGGGTGGTAACCCTAGAAAAAGTGGAGGTCAAACTCCGACTTTTAAAGAGTAACTGTGGTCTCGAATTTCCAAACTAATAATAATTAGTTTTTTTTATAATAATTATATAAAAAGCCTCCCATCACATGTTTATTTAAAATAAAACCAAAATCACATCTCTAGATAAAATTTGTGAGAAGTTATTGCTGGAAAGGTTCAGCAATATTACTCCGCTTGAACACTTCCTGTTTTCAGCCATGTGACCAGCCTCAGCCTGCATCAATAGGCTCCCCTTCTAACTGTCAATTTTTTCCCTAGGACTTCCTGATTTCCGCAGCATTAAGTATTAACTGAGATGCTTCTCCCCGGGGCGGACGGGCGGGTAGAGGTCAGGTAATGTCACTCAACCTTCTGGAAGCAGGAGGTCAGGTTATGTCACTCAACCTTCGGAAGCAGGAAGTTTGAACATTCACCCCAATGTTATGTCTCACCAGGCTCCAGCCAGAGATGTGATTGTCGGCTCATTTTAAAGGAAATAATGCAGGTTTTTTTAACCCAAAGTGTTTTGATACTAAGTTGCTTTAAAGCTTTCTTCAGGATTGTCAGGCAAGTATGTCAATAGTGGTTTGGGGGTTTTCATGGGGGGGTAGAAAGTATACATTTATGTGGGAGGTGGACATGCTCTTTCACCCTTTTTCAACGGTCCTGCTAGTCTTGAAAAGCTCATGCAAAACCTGTAAAAACTTCCATTTGTACAAAAACTCTCATATTCTAAACTTCTCTCCGATGATCACTAACCCCATGTAAATTGCCCCAAACATCTACTTACCACAAGACCATGATAGTGATGAGAGTCAGAGTATTTATTGGTTTGTGGTGCTCAAACTTTCTACGTTTGTAATATTTGGTCCTGTCTAATGGTTATCACCCGTGCAAAGGAGCTTGTGGATCTCAGTACTGGGAGACACTTAGGAAGGATTTCAGCTTCATTTTTAGCAGGAGAAAAATAATTCCGTATTTCATTAGAAGACATTAGATACATCTTTACCAAAACAAATGGACAATGCAAAAACTAAGAAACATCAGCTAAAGTAAAATAATAAAAACAAAATACTGTAACGTGGACCTTGCCAACTATCGTTGGCCCACTTAAATGAGCTCATTGAATCAGAAAGTGAAAAATATTGCTGGGTTGTTACAGGCTTCTGGACTTATTTGTGTTTAGGTCAAAATTCAGAAAAAGGGCCTCCCAATGTGGGCTGACAGGTCAGGGGTGCCCTTAGACCTATAAATCTCTGGATTCGGATCCAGAATCGTGTGTTTGTCTGATTCGGATGAAGGACAGTTACCCGTACCGATTGTGCTATCGTCCGATTCGGATGAAGGAACAGTTACCCGTCGATTGTGCTTTCGTCGATCATGGATGAAGGAACAGTTACCCATCCGATTGTGGCTTTCGTCTGATTCGGATGAAAGATCAGTTACCAGTCGATTGTGCTTTGTCCGATTCGGATGAAGGAACAGTTACCCGTCCGATTGTGCTTTCGTCCGATTCAGATGAAGAAACGTTACCCGTCGATTTGCTTTCGTCGATCAGATTGAAGGAACAGTTACCCGTCCGATTGTGCTGTTGTCTGATTCGGATGAAGATCAGTTACCGACCGTTTCTGATGAAGAGACGGCCATACAATATTGGGCCCGACGACGAAAACATGAAATGTTGGTCGGGCTGAATTATTAAATGGTGTGTACCCAGCTTTACGGTATAATTTACAGGATGTGTAAAAAGTTCTAGTCACAATAATTAAGATCTACTGTAATTAGTATAAGAAAAGGAGATTTCTTATTGGGTTCTGTTGATTATATCAGTGGCCATCCTTTGTCTTTGTTATTACCATTTTACAGATATCCATAGCTGATCATTAAGAAACTTTTTTTGGCTTTGGCTTGTATGGATCTTAGTTGTTAAAGGGTTTAAAATATTACTGAACTCAGATACAGGGAACCAGAGAATCATACACTATCATGTTTAAATTCAAGTAGTGTAAAAATCTTTCTAGTTGGTCTTAGCCTCAGTCAATTACCCTTGTGTCAGTATATTACAAAAATCTGCTGTCAGGTTGACCGATCATTGTGATCACTTTCATCTCAATGGTCTGGGTCATTCCTAACAGCTCTGTCAGCTAAATACCAACTGCTGTGGAATACAAATGCTTCATTAGAGCAGCCATTGTAAAAATGGTTTATTATTTACAATAGGGATTTCATTTCAACTATCGGTCTGCAACACCCACTCTGCTAATGGAAATGGGACACTATCCATTGAATAGGCTCTTACATTTCAAGGAAAAACAAGGTTTCATTTTCTGGTAATTGAATAGGGGCAGATTGGGTATCATACACTGTTACTGATGTCATTTAAATTAGAGGTGTTGAGCCGCAGCCCATTTCTGGTCACTTGTAACTCTTCAGGTGTCGTGGATTCAGCAGTTTGCGACCTGTTAAATACACTCCAGAATAGTAACAATTGTGTAATAATGATGTCATTTGGAATTAACTGCAAGGAGAACTTCAGTCTTGTACTTCCTGTTGGACTGAGTTCATTGGCTATTTAAACTGCAGGCTGGGAATATTAATTTGAATAGACAAAACACAATGTGCAAGTAGATGGGGATTTTACAATTTATTCAATATGAGAATGTGGATCTGTAATAGATGAGGAGGGTTTTGAAAGCCATGAAGTGTTATGAGTACCTAAGCTTCATCAAAATGGCACATGGGCATCAGTTATAGTCCCATATACTAGGGTATACTTGGGTGTTTTGGGTAGAGAGAGAAAGGACCAAGCGTCCATAGCTATCCTTCAGGATTCTAACTGTTCAAATGATTTAAATAAAACTCAACGTTGACAAGAATGCCAGTTATAGTAGAATATAAAACAACTCCTTTAGGCATTACTCATAGATCAGATAGCATTGGTCAGCTTTATGGGAAAGAACTGGATGACAAAATGAGTGAGTCAAGACTCTGAGGACCCTGGTGATAAGGCAATTTTCCCAACAATGACTCTTTCATCAACATGAAATTTACATGAAATACGTGTTTTATCTGTTGTCAGTATCCCTTTTTATATTTATCAGACAGGGTTTTTAAAGGACAATTATACATCCACACCTGTGTCTTTTTTCTTTCTAGGTCCTCACCCTGTGTTTAGCCTAGATATATTTACTAAAACAACTCATTCTAGCTCACCCCTTCATTAGTCTGAGACCTGGCCAATGGGAAGATGTGCTTTTAGGGATTCTTTTAATGGGAGGAGAATGATTTAGCAGGGTAATTCCCGCATAGAGCCAGTTATATAAAGCAATGACAGGTATGTCCTGGCCAATGACTGTTTCCCAGTTGTCTCCTCTGAGCTTGTCCAAGCGGACAAAAACTTTAAGAAGAGGCAGCAACCTGTACAGGAGGGGACAGGAGGGAGCATATCAAGAATGAACAAGGTTGCCTTCTTATGGGGGTGTTTTAGCCATTGCGAGTGAGTGGGCATCAGCAGTGCCTGCTGGGTCCTAGGGTAACATAAAATGTGACTTGCAACTGTTTTGACTTTGACCAATTGCTACTAGTAAAGACCTACGTAGCAAAAATATTTTCGTTGTAGAAATTTTTTTTTTTGAAAATCAGGTTGCCTTGTCGGAAATTTCCACTAACATATGGAACTGTCAGCTCTGAGCATTGTTTATAGAAATGTTCCCTGTTCTGTGTTAACTGCAGATAATGCTGTTTTGTTGCCATCCATAAAACAGCAAAGCAAGTGGCAAAATTTTCAGCTGCAATAACGTTCAAGAAATCACCTTTAGAATTGACAGAGCCATTGAGTAGAAGAGTCTTATTCTCTTCCTTTTTTAGAGAAAGGGCTCTATTTTCATCATAAGCAATGCCTTCCCTTCATCCTTACTCTTCACTTTGTGACAGCTGTATAAACAATGGAAAACAGGGTACCCCAGAGCATCACCGATAATTATTCTCCTTGCTCTTGGCTTACCGTATTCTCTTTTTATAAATTCACAGCAAAAAGTAAGTAAACTGTTGTTTTATTACAGGAAGGCGTGATCTAGCAGGGATCTGGTTTATTATAAGCGGCTGTGGTTGACTTATCTTGACGTACGGTTTTCCGGGCGTTATAAAATGTGCTGCCTTATATTTTCATTCATATCATGGGAAAAAACAAAACAAACGTTCATTTATTTATATTGACACATAAAACAGGGCCTTTGGATCTGTATGTAATTTTTGCCTTACCAGATCTGAAACTGCTCGAAGTATATTATTTATACTGAAAAGTTTAGCGACCTTTCATGTAAGAGAAACAAACGTAATTACCCCCCCAATGGTTTTATTAATTAATCTGTTCCAAAAAGGACCGTTTGTGTGTTTTATTGGGGTGAATATTTTTTTTTCTACAAGTACGAGGCTGTTTAAAAACAGACAATGTCATCTCCTGTCGCTGCCTGTATGATGTTTACTTTAATCACAGATTCATGTTCAGGGAATAAGAGCGGGATTTTTTTTGCATGAACCTCATGTCCAGCTGTTAAATACAAGAGGTCACATAATGTTCAGGCAGGATTGCGGACTGAGTTTAAATGTTTGTTTTCGTAATCCCGGCCATAAGTAGCATGATTTAATAAAATACTACAATACACAAGCAGGTTTTTACATAATCTGACCCCAATAGGCTGTTTTCTGCGATAACACCAAAAAAAATGTTATGGTTTACTAGTATAGTAAGAAAAAATATTGAAAAACTGATGGGATAAGGAGAGGTTTTACAGAAAAATATAAAGTATGGTGTGAAGATCAAAATGCATGTTTTCAGTTGGTGTACTTGATATAGATCCTAATGGCAAGGGTGTAAGTAGCTGTACCATTGCCTAAAACTATGTACACATGACAGACGATTGTCGTCTAAAGATGGGTCAAATGACAATTTGTCTACATAGTGCTGGAGAGCTACAGAAAATTCACCATAACCCACTAAACAATGTCAGGGGAAGCCTGTACACATGTTATATTGTTGCTGATGTTGATTGTTTCGTCAGACACCAATTATCTACAGGTTAACGTTGTAATAGCTGATGTGTGTGTAGACAAACTCTGATAATTGATCAGATTAGTAGTTTAAATGCCGGCCATACATTATTTAGATGTGAGCTTGATGTTATTTATAATCGATATACAATCAACATTATGATCAATATAGTATGTTTACACTGCTTGATGTGCTCATTTTATGACTGACGTTGCCTATATCTGCTGAATGTATATTAAGGTGCGGGCAACAAAGTCGTCAATGTGCCCATACATTAATTATTTTATGCAATATTGATACATTGTTACAATTGATGTTACATGTCTGCTCATAATGTATCAAGGGGAATTCAATTTGATTTTGTTTGAATTGCCAAAAAACACCTTGCCCAATCATACTATGATTCTATACACATATAGAACGATTTGGATTAAATGTCTACTTCGATTGTCAAACTGATTCTAATGTTTGGCAAGTGTATGGCCAGCATAAGGGTCCAAAACAGAATATGAGAGACAATTTGAATTTAAGCCACCAAAGAAATGGTGAGCAACAATATGTGGCAACAATCTTATGGTACAGTTCAAATTAATCAACAAAGAAAAATTTTTTGTTCTCTGAAACTTCTGTAGCAATGACATTTCCATTTTATTTTTCATACAAAATAATTAAAATAAACAAACAAAACTATAAATACAATGTATGAGAGAAACCTCTCCAGTGTGCACAAGCAGAATCCAAGATACACTCTTAGGTGTAGGGATATCAAGAGAGGAATTATTCTAATATTCAGGGTGGCATATAGGAGTCGTAGCGTAGATAGGCGAACAAACAAACGATTCACAGTGAAGAGAGACCATTATGTCATGGTTAAATAAGTGCATTCCCACTGATTATAACAGTGTGGAACAAACAAACAATAGACAATAACAATATCAAGATTATAATTTCTCTATTGTAAATGCTATTTTTTCCACCAATTCAGATGTATTACATCTAGATAACATCTGTTTTGAATAGCACTTTTAGATTATTGATTCTGCTATAATTTTAGAAAGATACTTTTTTGGCAAGACATAAATCTTTTTAGGGACATAAAGATCCTTCACTGTAATGGTAGTGAGCTGTATTCACAAAGACCTCACAATAAAACATAGGAAAACATTATAATAACTTCTAATACTAATGGTAAAAAAAACCTGCAAAACGGAAAGGATAACAAAGAGAGAGAGGAGTGAAAGTCATAAGGACCGTCAAAAGAACATTCCTCCCTTCAGTAATTAAAGAACAACATAACTTGCATAAATAATATAATAATAAAGGAAAGTACCTGGGACAGGGGGGTTTGCATATATTCCCACCTCCTAAATAATGTTTTGTTGTGAGTGCGAGCTCTGACAGGCGCCATTGGTAGTTTATTGCCTATGTTTGTTCCCTGAAACCTCCCAATTTTTTCCTGAAGCATCAAGGAAGCTGGCAGAAGCAAGTCTTCTTCATGGTGCTGCTCCTCAGTGTAATTAAATTGGGAGGAAGAAAAGTACCAATCCTACCTCCCGCCCCAGGTACTTTTCATTTTTTAACCGTTCTTTATACACACTATAGTTCTCCTTTAACTGTAAAGGCAACTGGGAGTTTATTGGATATACTATTCTATTCATGTAATGTTTCCCTTAAGCTGGGGTACACAACAACTAAGATTTTGAAAGATGACAGATGGATCTGCCAGATCCTGTCTGCCATTTTCAAAGATCTGCATACACACAGTCCCAGGGTTCTCCTATGCACATCATAAGGAGAATGCTTGGGATGTTTGTTCCCTTGGCCCCGGCAGAACCTCTTATAGTGGAGTCCTAGTGCGGCCGAGGGGAAATTGTTGGTTCTTCCCGATGACCACTTGCCTAACAGGAACCTTCGCCGGCCACAGGCTCGTTCGGGGAAACTGCTACACACACTAGTGATATGATACCACATATGTCCGATCCGACGGTTATCGGGCTTATAGCTAGTGATGTACCTAGTTTTAGCTATAAGCAGGGATTTGTTTGTTGCTGCAAACCCAGGGATTGTTTCTTGCCTGTTAGGGCAACTGCAGAGCCAAAAATACATTCCCTCCCCTAACTGTACCCATAATAGAACTCATTAACGCCTGTTGGAGTTTGCCCTAAACCCAGCACACAGTACACACTCTGGCTTATTAGTATATCCACCCCCTTCGGAGTCCAAACTGTAAGAGGATATCCATTAGGAAGACAGCACCTTGCATTGCATGTTTCCCAATTGAGGATCTAGAGATTTAGATCTTCCTACTATAGTTCTCTTTTAACGAAATGGGCAACCTAGACCCTTGGGTCTTTTTAATGCGTGGTGTGGGCATACATTAGGGGGCAGGTAACATGTGCCAACCTGCCTAATATTCTGCCTGGACAGACTACTAATCAAAAACTAATCGGGAATAAAAGTGTTACCACTTTCAGACATGTTCAGTCCTTTGAACCGCCTGATGCTCATGTCTTAATTGTGCAAAAAATTATAGTTCCAACAAAAGTTTCCACTGGTCTTTAAACACAATCATCCAAAATGTTGCACTGGGCAGTTGATTTGGGTTGACCATATCTGATCCATGGTGGCCAAGCCTCTGTGTGGCAATCATAGGTTGGATGATGGGCATTGGGGTGCCAAAAAAAAAAACCACCCCATAAAGATGAGGCCACACTGTACGCTTACGGTCATTTTGAAAGCTGTGATTGTGCAAGCATTTCCAGGCATGCAATGCGATTGCATAATATGCCGATTGTGCAAAACAAATGCTGATTTCATCGCTCCAATTAACAGATCGCATGCACAAGGCACGTCAGCACACTATGTGCGGCACCCACAATTGGGCCATACTAGTGTTGCCTAGCCCAAGGAGACTTTTTCAATACTAATACATGTGAGAACTGGCTGGCCTGCAGAGCATATGCTCAAGATGCCCGTGATTTTCCAGGCCCGTGCTTCAATTAGGTAGAAGCTATTTGTCGATCATATCTCTGTCCAAGAACAACACAATAAATCAGTAAATGTAATCTCCTTACCACATTATTTGAAGGAAGAGATTATGAATTAAGAGTAGCCCAGCTGGAGAATATAAATGATATCAAGTTTGGAGAAAAAAATCAAGTAAAGAAAATATATTTCTAGTAATTTTGCAATTTTCAGGCGCTCTGGGCTTTCCCCTGCTGCCCTAGCGATAGCAGGAATGTTATACACTATTTTCCACTACGATATACCCCGAGTACACCATACTTCAAATTTAATGAAGAGATATCTTGGCTATCACAATCTGAAATGGACAATTTATATTCCCTTAGAGGTCATTCTTTAAATCAATAAGAGCTGCAGGTTTTAAATCATGATTGGATGACTGAAATAAATCACCAAATGACCGGACACAAATATTTTGTACTTTTTCATCAAAATTACATCTTTATCTAAAAGATGTTTTTATGCCATGAATGTTTTGCAGACAGAGTGTACATTGCAGAAATGCTTGTAAGGATGGTATGTTATTGGGTTTATCAGGGTTTAGCATTGTATTGTATTGCATTTGCATCAATTCTAAAATTGTATGATATAATATATATTATATATATATATTATACATAAAATAGAACATTCACATGTTGATTAATACACACTCTCTATGTATATATAAAAAAAAATAATTACCAACATTGCATGTTCTATTTTATTGATGATATACAGCACAGAATATGCAAACATTTGCCTTGTGTTATTTTTGGTCAAACAGGGAAAAGTTAATCAGTTTATTTCTATACAGTTTTGACAAAGCCAACCCCTAATAATGCATCTGGTTGGAGAGCTGCAGAAAGAACTAAGTATTTTCCCATTATGGAAAAGGTATCTTTCTCCATCTGGCTGACAGAGCTTTTTAATTAGCTTGAGCATGTGCAAAAGAGGCAGCAGATTAAACAGCCGTTAAATCATGGCTGTGTGTCAGTGGTCACAAGCTTATTGATTTGCTTGGAAGGAGGAGACAGCTTACTCTGCCAGAATGAAGGCAATAAACTAGTCTTAAATATCTGGTTAATAATACATTGAATAATCTTCTTAATATATATCAGTTGGAGTTATGGACAGGAAACATATGGCCAGTTTTGTTTTAAGGGTTGTATGCTTTACTGCCTTTTTTATAAAACAAGGTGATATTTGTTTGATTATACTGAGAGGTTGGTTGTTTACATTTATTTTTTTTAACACTGCCACATGAGCGAGGTCTGGTACGGAAGGCTGACTTATCCCAGTATAACCCCAAATATTTGCAGCTAATATACTGTTTGGTTATCTGTTGGTTGTTGTAAATGTTGTGGGTGATATTATTCCTGAATGACATGCACAATTAATCATCAGGACAATTGATTTTGACAGAAGATGGTTATGATTGGCGGACTGTCACTAATGATCCCCAGCTGATTTGAGCAAAATTTTAGACCAAGGATGGATTGGATTGGGCCATAATTCAGTCATATGTCAACTTTTAAGACAGCCATAAATGCACAAAAAAGTTGTGCTCTACGATGAACCCAAATAGGATTTGTGATATTACAATAGAAATGCTTTACAGGTAGAGTTACTGAACTGGCGAGTTTCATTCTACCATCGGTTCCAAAAGAATATTTTCAATTACAATTTGTGACTTTTGATCGGATTTTTGCCTTCCTCTTACGTTTTTATTGTTACGATTTCTGCTAACGTTCCCAAATGCCCCCATCTGCGTTTTTTTAAATTGATACCAGGTTGGTTCAGAAATCAGGACCCATATCTATAGTTTGGGGCTGGTAACATCTTATGACATTAAAAGGATGAACGTTTCCTATCCTGTAGGGTGTCCTTCACTTTTAAAACGGTAAGCACAAGTTTTTAGTTTAAATAGACTAAAATGGCAAAAAATGCTGAAGCGATCTAAAGAAAAAAATAAACGTTTCTGTTACAGTGTGTTTGTCATAAAGCTCGGGATACATTTCCTTCACATTTGTGGAATTAATAGAGGAGAAGAATTGTTTGGCCAAGTCTTTCACCAAGGGGATACAACCAGATATAGTTATATGCATTATCCTACTGCAACAAAGCTGAACTGCACAAAAACTTCCAGCAGTTCCTGGAGTCTGTAATTCAATAGTAGTGAAGGGGTGGAAGGCAGGACAGACTTGCTACAACTGGAAATAAAACGGGGGGGGGCCCATATTTATTTAACATTGAGGGAAAAAAACGATTCCTATTCAGCAGAACTGGTAATTTTTTTTGTCAAAGTGAAATTTTTCTATTTATAGACGGTGAGATTATTGCTATTGAGCTAAAAAATTAAACTAAATATGGGTCTGATCTGAAGTATTGAGTGAAAGTAACAGGGAGTTAAAGAATGTGAGTTATGCTAACTGATGTAATATCGGTGAGTGCGGTTTTTAACTCTTTGCTTGCAGTGGCTTGTGGGATTACACAGTAGTTAAGATCACAGCCGCCTTGAGACGATGTTTACATTTGGGATAGCAGCATGCCATAACGTGAACTTTTTAAAGTCATGTAGGGGGATGTAATAAAGTTCTTATTTTTAAAAATGGTGCTAATTTTGCCCCAACAATCAGATGTTAGCTTTCAAATGGTTAAATAACATAGATTCGTTGGGACAAATTTAGCACCATTTTTAAAGAATAAAGTTTTATTACATTGCCTACTGCATGGAGAGTTTCCTATTAGGCATATAAATTGCACACAGGGAGCAATAAGCGTCTCTCTGTGCACGCCCATCGCCTAGTGTTGTTAATTAAGTGTTATTAAAAAGATTTTTGCTTAAATTACGTAAACTATTTCAAGCATTGTGACAATTTTACTTAATAATAACAAATAAGACCATCATTTTACTCCATGCCTCATCCCAGCTTCCTATCCATAGAAAGTACTATAGCCCCATAACTGCAGGACTGAGTTGAGAAGAAAACATTTGGCCATTGTTATTGACGTCAAAATAAACGACTGCAAATCTGCTTTTTCAATGGACAAATTATTATAGCAGTATTATTGAAGCAGATTGCGCATCCAATAATATCACTTTGGGGGTATTAGAGGTGCAAAAAATGTTCTAACCAGACGTATCAAATGTTTCTAATTAGGTACGGGTGTAAAAAGGTATTATCTGCAGTTGGTTGCTGCAAAATTAAAGCTAGCTACACACAAGCACATATTTTGGGCAGATTGACAGATGTTAATGTATGTTTCCAGGGGACAGATGTTGGACGTTCTTTAGTTCAATCAGATAAAATACAATCAGAACATGTGTGTAAATCAAGGGTAATTATGCAGTCTCCTATGGAACACACAAATTGGTCATGACGAACTGGTTGATTATGGCTACTTTCACTATTTCAGCCTGGCAAACCATCAATAGTGTTGAATGGTCATTTGGGCCAAACAACTTGCCTGTGTCTACCAATGTTTGCACCTCGTATTTAACAAAGCCTGTATGTGTTTGGCCAGTCTAACAGACCGTTTACCACAATGTAGCAAATTTGGGATGAACCCTAGTTATTGAGTCAACCACACATATACACTCAGGCTATCATAGGTGCACACAATTTCCCCGGCTGTTTATTTGCCTCAAAGCCAATCAGATGATTACCTTGTACTGGTCTACTACAGTTTAAAAAACATTTGGTTGGTTTTTCTGGAGATTGAGAAAATTGGCACCTCTTATTAAATAAGCCAAAGTGTTTTGAAAATAGGCCCCATCAGACCCGATTAAAAGGTAGTGGTGTATGTGGTTGAACATGATAACCATGACCAAGATGGGAAAAAGGTGTGTGTCTGGTCCAATCTCCCCCCACCATCTCTGTATTTGTTTTATGATGACCAGTCCAACTGGGGGAGAATAAATGTAATTGAAAAAAAATTTTTATTTTTTTTTATTAGGGAAAAATAAAAAATCTTCCCATATTGATATTGATATATACACACCATATATCAACGGTATATATTTTATTTTCAGGCTGATTGAAAACCCACTATGGCTAGATTTACTGTTAATGGAGTCACACTTCAGTGAACTAATTAGAGTTATTTTAAAGATTTGGGAGCTCATACATTAACAGGTATGGCTAAGCTATAAATTGCAATAGCCAATCCAATGTTGTTGCCTTTTTATTGGTTGACTGCAGTTAAACAAACATGCTGATTGGTTGTTTTATTACATCCACACCTTGAACTGATAAAAATATAAGAGTCTGGTTGTTACACAGGGCCCCTCTAGCCTCTTTCGCCTTACACTAATACATTTCAATGGCCCACACCATCTTTCGGTATAAAATGATTTTTAAGTTTATTTAGGACTGTGGCTTCCATTTTTAAACAAAGTGGTGGATTTATTTTAAAAGGGTGTTGCCTGACTTTAGAGCTGTGGTTTCCTGACTGTAACTAGAAGAAAATCCCACATTTTTCTTTGCTGTATGTAACCAAAACAGCCATCCCACAGAATGGAGAGCAGCAGCAAGTTAAATGTAAGGCTATCACGCAGATCATATGTCACATGGTTGTCTGAGCCATCCGGCCCTTTTGATTTCCAATTGCATTTACAGACAGAGAGAAAGCCAAAGTTCTTCTAGAGATGCATTATCTTGGCAGGGATCCAATACATGTCAGCTTGCTGTTAGCAGTGTTATAGTGTGCAACGTATAAAGCTTATTTTAATGCTGAATTCCAAAGGAATTTAGAGTAGGGAAAAGATTTGTCACAAGGCAGGAAATTAGAAATGATCGTGTAGCAACATATTTTTAGTATTACATAAAAAAATTCTTGGAATCCTACAGTATGTGTGTTATAACGAACTCATCATTAATCAATCACGTTCAACTCCCAAGTATAGGTGAGGGCATTGGGTCTGTCAAATAGTTAAGATGTTGTGTCAGTATTGCCAGTGGGTCAGGCATTCATAGTTGTTTAGTCCCGTTGTAGGATAACTGATTGGTGTGTAGCTGGATAGGTGAGGGCATTGGGGTCTGTCAAATTAGTAGTTGGTTGTGTGTCAGGGTATTGCCAGTGGGGTCAGGCATTCATCTTTTTATGTCCGTGTAGGGATCTGATTGGTGTGTAGCCTGGAAGATATACTGTATACAGATCTATCTATCTATCTATCTATCTATCTATCTATCTATCTATCTATTATCTATCTATCCATCAATCGATATATCTATATATTATCCATCCATCTATCTATCTATCAATCATCTATCTATCTATCTCTCTATCTATCGATTATCTATCTATATCTATCTATCTATCTATCCATCCATCCATCATCTATCTATCAATCATCTATCTATCTATCAGTCTATCTATGTATCTATCTATCTATTAT
>JAACNH010004054.1:0-25770 GCA_019447015.1 Hymenochirus boettgeri | reverse complement strand
AATAACCAGTGGGGTACGGTTCTCCTTTTGGGTCTGTTGGTACTGTATCAGGTTGGTTCTGGGTATGTAACAACAAGTGGGGTAAGGTCCTCCTTATGGGTCTGTTGGTATTGTATCAGGTTGGTTCTGGGTATGTAATAACCAGTGGGGTAAGGTCCTCCTTATGGGTCTGTTGGTATTGTATCAGGTTGGTTCTGGGTATGTAACAACCAGTGGGGTACGGTCCTCCTTTTGGGTCTGTTAGTACAATATCAGGTTGGTTCTGGGGATGTAATAACCAGTGGGGTACGGTTCTCCTTTTGGGTCTGTTGGTACTGTAGCAGGTTGGTTCTGGGGATGTAATAACCAGTGGCATATTGTGGTGCAAATCGTGCTCCCATTGCCGCTCCCATTTGTTGAAGGTACAAGTTCTGATTGAAGGAGAAGTAATTATGGGTGCGTATAAACTCCATTCATTTGGCAATTGGTAGTCCAGTTTCTGTAGATATTCCAGTAAGGCTGAAATATCATCATCATGGTGAATGTTGGTATAGAGAGTGTCTACATCCATTGTGGCTAGAATGGTTGCGTCAGGTATATGATCAATGGCCGCTAGTTTATTTAGGAAGTGTTTAATATCCTGAATAAAACTAGATGTATTTTGTACCAGAGGTTTCAGTATGCTCTCAATCCAACCAGAGATGTTTTCTGTCAGTGTTCTGATACCTGAGATAATGGGTCTACCTGGGTTTCCTCCTTGTGGATTTTGAGGGGGGGCAAATAGAAGCTTCCCACTCTTGGATCTTCAGGTGGGTTCAGGGCCTGTATTTTCTTCTTTGGAATCCTTTTTAGATTGTAGCATATCTTAATGAGGTTATTTTGCAGTCTTTTGGAGATCCTGGTGCATAGATGTTGAGCAAACCTTGAGAATTGTATGTATTGGCCATTAATGAAAGTAGAGACATCTTGGATATGAAATAATACCTTTTATTGGCTAACTAATGATTGAAAACGAAGCTTCTTCCCCAGGCATGATACAATATTGTTCTGTCCTCTAATGTCCTTTCTGGGTTTCCCTCACAGGCTTCCCTCTACCTGGCTGACGCCCAGTATGAATGTGTTGGACATTATTAGGATCCAGTCGTCATCCGGCAAAAAACAAACTTCTCCCCTTGTAGAAAAGAGAAGTAACGAGAACAGCAGCGGAGCCGAGAGGTAAAACTACCAGATTTCCAGGGGCGCATCTGCTCCTGTGACATTGGGTTGTCACCCTAGATGTAAATCTCACATGGACCATATTGTGCTATAAATATTAGAAATTAGATCATCTGACGATCTTCCTGCCTCCTGCAGGCTGTAAAGGACGAAGAATAGTCCAGAAGATCTACAAATCACATTTCATAACTACCAGGTTTGGTAAACGTTCATGAAAGTTGTGGTTACTGGTCTGTCTACTTGTGTCCGGGGACTGGCCAAAGGGAAGACCCTCTCTCTACTCAGGGCAGGGGCAGAGCTGAACTGGAGGTCACATGTTTCATGTTAAGGTCTTCACCGATTGGAGGTAAAACCAGAGGGGAGGGGTTAGCAGTTTAGGTCACCATTCTGGGTATGTTTACTGGTGGTTTGGACTTTTGTCCTTTAAACATAATGTTTATGGTCACATGGTGAGAATCCCATAGGGTTTCCATGTAAGGAGTCTGCCCAGGTCCCTTCTACTGGAGCCACGTGTTTCTGGTTTGTTCCCATAGTCCTCTTCTCCTATTACGTGACACTTTCTGCTTTTTTACCCACAGGTCTCTGCGTGCCCTTTGTGATCACTCTGGCTCCGACCAGGCTCAGCTCAGTTTCAGAAAAGGGGACGTTCTCCAGCTGCTTGGCACGGTGGACGAGGACTGGATTCAGTGTCGCCGGGGTAACGATATCGGACTGGTCCCAGTGGGTTACACATCCCTTATCCTGTGAGACCAAGACCCTTCTCACTTCATCTCATAGCAGACCCCAAATAAGCCCCTAGGGTCACATTGTTCGTCCTGCAAGAGATAGGTGACTAGATTTGGCCTCTGGTCTCGCGCTCGGCTTGCTGTGTATTTTCCGTTAAGGAGCAGTGAAATGCGTTCACGCATCATGGGGAGTTTCTTTCATTTTATTTTACAATGGAAATAGGAGGAATCTACACACATTGTCTTTATTGCTAAAATCCCCGAAAATTCAACTTGGAAATTCCTTAAAAATTCACCATTTTGCCTTCAAAGAAAAAAATGAAAACGAATTACGAATAAAATAACGAATGTTCTTAATCTCCGGTTTGTGAATCCCCCATAGTGTCGGAAGGACAAAATCTCTCCGTGTGTGTGTGGGGGGCACTGACCCGGACACATACATGGATATAAAATGCAGAATGTTATTTAGGGAGATATCACACCAGTGTATCACTGATATGATCATGTGTCTTTAATGCACTAAGCAGGGGACCAGCTGTCTAGGGTGTGGTTATGTGAGTGATCTACCTGTACTAGGGTGTGGTTATGTGAGACTGATCTACCTGTTTACTGGAGTATAACCTGGGTAATGTATACAGGTAAAGGTACCGAACAGAAGTTCATAGAGTTGTAACCTATATACGGAGTATAAACTGGATAATGTATTAACAGGTAAAGGTACCGAAACAGAAGTCATAGAGTATGCCGTATATACTGGAGTATAAACTGGGATAATGTATTATCAGGTAAAGTTACTGAACAAAGTCATTAGAGTGTACCGTATATACTGGAGTATTAAAAAGCGGGAGATAAACGTACTATCATGGTAAAAGGTACCGAACAGAAGTATAGAGTATACAGTATAATGGAGTATAAACTGGGATAAGTATTATCAGGTAAAGGTACCCGAACAGAAGTCATAGAGTGTACCGTAGATACTGGAGTATAAACTGGGATAATGTATTATCAGGTAAAGGTTACCGAACAGAAGTCATAGAGATACCTATATACTGGAGTATAAAAACTGGGATAATTATTTTCAGGTAAAGGTACGAACAGAAGTCATAGAGTATACCATATAACTGGAGTATAAACTGGCATAATGTATTATCAGGTAAAGGTACCGAAACAGAAGTCATTAGAGTATGCCGTATATACTGGAGTAAAAAACTGGGATAATGTATTATCAGGTAAAGGTACTGAACAGAAGTCATAGAGGTACCGTATAACTGGAGTATAAACTGGGATAAGTATTATCAGGTAAAGGTACTGAACAAGAAGTATAAGGTAAGTATAGGATACCGTATATACTGGAGTATAAACTGGGATAAGTGATTATCAGGTAAGGTACTGAACAGAAGTCATAGAGTGTACCGTTACTGGAGATAAACTGGGATAATGCTATCAGGTAAAGGTATGAACAGAAGTCCTAGAGTGTACCGTATATACTGGAGTATAAAACTGGATAATGATATCAGGTAAAGGTACTGAACAGAAGTCATAGAGTATACCGTATATACTGGAGAATAAAACTGGGATAATGTATTATCAGGTAAAGGTACCGAACAGAAAGTCATAGTATACCGTATATACTGGAGTATAAACTGGGATAATGTATTATCAGGTAAAGGTACCGAACAGCAGTCATAGAGGTGTACCGTATATACCAGAGTATAAACTGGGATAATATATTATAGAGGTAAATGGACCGAACAGAAGTCATAGGGTATACGTATATACTGGAGTATAACTGGGATAATGTATAATCAGGTAAAGGTACCGAAACGAGTCAATTAGAGGGTACCGTATATACTGGAGTATAAACTGGGATAATGTATTATCAGGTAAAGGTACTGAACCGAAGTCATAGAGTGTATACCGTATATACTGGAGATTAAACTGGGATAAGTATTATCAGGTAAGTAACTGAACAGAAGTCATAGAGTATACCGTTATTACTGGAGTATAAACTGGGGACGGTATTATCAGGTAAAGGTTCTGAACAGAAGTCAAGAGAGTGTACGTATTATACTGGAGTATAAAATGGGAAATGTATTATCAGTAGAGGTACTGAACAGAAGTCATAGAGTGTACCGTAATACTGGAGTATAACTGGGATAATGTATTACCAGGTAAGGTACTGAACAAGAAGTCATAGAGGTACCGTAAATATGAGTATAAACTGGGATAACGTATTATCAGGTAAAGGTTACTGAACAGAAGTCATAGAGTGTACGTAATACTGGAGTATAAACTGGGATAATGTATATCAGTAAAGGGACTGAACAGAAGTCATAGAGTATACCGTATATACTGGAGTAAACTGGGATAATGTATTATCAGGTAAAGGGACTGACAGAAGTCATAGAGTATACCGTATATACTGGAGTATAAACTGGGATAATGTATTATCAGGTAAAGGTACCGAACAGAAGTCTAGAGTGATACCGTTATACTGGGATAAATGGGATAAGTATTCTCAGGTAAAGGTACCGAACAGAAGTCATAGAGTGTACCGTATATACTGGAGTATAAAACTGGGAAATATTATCAGGTAAAGGTACTGAACACAGAAGTCAAGAGTGTACCGTATATACTGGAGTATTAAACTGGATAATGTATTATCAGGTAAAGGTATGAACAGAGTCATAGAGTGTACCGTATAATACTGGAGTATAAACTGGGGATATGTATTATCAGGTAAAAAGGTACGAACAGTAAGGCTAGAGTGTACCGTATATACTGGAGTATAAACTGGGATAAGTATTACAGGTTAAAGGACGAACAGAAGGCATAGAGTGTACCGTATATACTGGAGTATAAACTGGGATAAGTATTATCAGGTAAAGGTACGAACAGAAAGTCATACCGTATATACTGGAGTATAAACTGGGATAATGTATTATCAGGTAAAGGTACCGAACAGAATCTGAGTGACCGTATATACTGGAGTATAAACTGGGATAATGTATTATCAGGTAAAGGTACCGAACAGAACCATAGAGTGTACCGTATAGATGGGATAAACTGGGATAATGTATCAGGTAAAAAGTACCGAACAAACGTCATAGAGTATACCGTTTACTGGAGTATAAACTGGAATATGTATTATCAGGTAAAGGTACTGAACAGAAGTCTAGAGGTGACGTATATACATGGAGTATAAACTGGGATAATGTATCAGGTAAAGGTACTGAACAGAAGTCATAGAGTTACCGTATATACTGGAGTATAAACTGGATAATGTATTATCAGTAAAGGTACTGAACAGAGTCATAGAGTGTACCGTATATTACGGAGTATAAACTGGAATAATGTATTATCAGGTAAAGGTACTGAACAGAAGTCATAGAGTGTACCGTATATACTGGAGTATAAAACTGGGATAATGTATTATAGGTAAAGGTACTGAACGAAGTCATAGAGTATACCGTATATCTGGAGTATAAACTGGAATAATGTATTATCAGGTAAGGTACTGAACAGAAGTATAGAGTGTACCGATATACTGGAGTATAAACTGGAATAATGTATTATCAGGTAAAGGTACTGAACAGAAGTCATAGAGTGTTACCGTATATACGGAGTATAAACTGGGATAATGGTTATCAGGTAAAGGTACTGAACAGAAGTCATAGAGGTGTACCGTATAATGGAGTATAAAACTGGGATAAGTATATTTCAGGTTAAAGGGAATGTAACAGAAGTCATAGAGTATACGTGATAGACTGGAGTTAAACTGGGATAATGTTATTATCAGGTAAAGGGTATGAACAGAAGTCATAGAGTTATACCGTATAACTGGAGTATAAACTGGGATAAAGTATTATCAGGTAAAGGTACCGAAAAGAAAGTCATAGAGTATACCGTATATACTGGAGTATAAACTGGGATAATGCATATTCAGGTTAAGGTACCGAACAGAAGTCATAGAGTGTATACCGTATATACGGAGTATAAACTGGGATAAATTATACAGGTGAAAAGGTACGAACAGAAGTCATAGAGTGTACCGTATATACTGGAGTATAAACGGGATAACGTTATCAGGTAAAGGTACTGAACAGAAGTCATGAGTGTACCGTATATACTGGAGTATAAACTGGGATAAAGTATTATCAGGTAAATGTACTGAAAAAAGTCATAGAGTACCGTAATTACTGGGTATAAACTGGGATAACGTATTATCAGGTAAAGGTACTGAACACGAAGTCTAGAGGTTACCGTATATAATGGAGTATAAATGGGATAATGTATTATCAGGTAAAAGGTACTGACAGAAGTCATGAGAGTGTACCGTATATACTGGAGTATAAACTGGGATAATGTATTATCAGGAAAGGTACGAACAGAAGTCATAGAGTGTACCGATTACTGGAGTATATAAACTGGGGATAATGTATTATCAGGTAAAGGTACTGAACAGAAGTCATAGAGTGTACCGTAATATACTGGAAGTATAAACTGGGATAATGTATATCAGGTAAAGGTAAGAACAGAAGTATAGAGTATACCGTATATATGGAGTATAAACTGGGATAATGTATTATCAGGTAAAGGTACTGACAGAAGTCATAGAGTATACCGTAATACTGGAGTATAACTGGGATAATGTTTATCAGGTAAGGTACTGAACAGAAGTCATAGAGTATACCGATATTATACTGGAGTAAAAACTGGGGATAAGTATTATCAGGTTTAAGATGCTAACAGAAGTCATGAGTGTACCGTATATACCGGAGATAAAACTGGGATAATATATTACAGGTAAAGGTACTGAACAGAAGTCATAGAGTGGTACCGTATATACCGGAGTATAAAAATGGGATAATGTATATCAGGTAAAGGTACGAAAAGATCATAGAGTATACCGTATATACTGGGAGATAAAATGGGAAATAATTATCAGGTAGAGGTACTGAACAGAAGTCATAGAGTGTACCGTATATTACGGAGATAAAACTGGGATAATATATATCAGTAAAAGGTACCGACAGAAGTCATAGGTATACCGTATTTATGGAGTGATAAACTGGGATAATGTATTATCAGGTAAGTACGAAACAGGAAGTCATAGAGTGTACCGTATATACTGGAGTATAAACATGGGATAATGTATTATCAGGTAAAGGTACCGAACAGAAGTCTGAGTGTACCGTATATACTGGAGTATAACTGGGATAATGTATTATCAGGTAAAGGTACTGAAACAGAAGTCATAGGATAATAACTGGAGTTAAAATGGGATAATGTATTATCAGTAAAGTACCGAACAGAAGTCATAGGAGTGTACCGTATATATGGAGTATAAACTGGGATAATGTATTATCAGGTAAAGGGACTGAACAGAAGTCATAGGTATACCGTATATACTGGGATAAAACTGGGATAATGTATTATCAGGTAAGGGTCTGAACAGAAGTCATGAGTATACCGTTATACTGGAGTATAAACGGGATAATGTATTATCAGGTAAAGGGACGAACAGAAGTCATAGAGTAATACTGGAGTATAAACTGGGATAATGTATTATCAGGTAAGGTACCGAACAGAAGTCATAGAGTATACCGATTACTGGGTATACTGGGATAATGATATCAGGTAAAGTTAATGAACAGAAGTCATAGAGTGTACCGTATATACTGGAGTATAAAATGGGATAATGTATTATCAGGTAAAAGGACTGAAAAGACAAAGTCATAAGAGTGTACCGTATATACTGGAGTATAAACTGGGATAATGTATTATCAGGTAAAGGTACCGACAGAAGTCATAGAGTATACCGTATTACTGGAGTAATTAATGGATAATGGTATGTATAACAGGTAAAGTATCCGAACAGAAGTCATAGAGTGTACCGTATATACCGGATATAAACTGGGAATAATATATTAGGTAAAGGGACTGAACAAGTCATAGAGTATACCGTACTATAACTGGAGTATAAACTGGTGGATATGATTATCAGGTAAAGGTACGAAACAGAAGTCATAGGTGTCCGTATATACTGGAGTATAACTGGGATAAGGTTATCAGGTAAAGGTACTGAACAGAAGTCATAGAGTATACGTATATACTGGAGTAAAACTGGGTAATGTATTATCAGGTTAAGGTACTGACAGAAGTCATAGAGTGATACCGTAATTACTGGAGTATAAACGGGATAAGGGTATTTATCAGGTAAAGGTACTGAACAGAAGTCATAGAGTGTTACCGTTATACTGGGAGTATAAAAATGGGATAATTTTATCAGGTGAGGTACTGAACAGAGTCATAGAGTGTACCGATTTACTGGAGTATAAACTGGGATAAGTATTACCAGGTAAAGGTATGAACAGAAGTCATAGAGGTACCGTATATACTGGAGTATAAACTGGGATAACGTATATCAGGTAAAGGTATGAACAGGAAGGGACAGGGTTCAAGGGGATTTTAAGCCAGTTCACATCTAAATTTATAACCCTTGGGAAATAATGATGGAAAATAAATCCGCGCCCATGTGGTGACATTTGATGTAAGAGGCAATGGAGAAGAGAAAAAGGCATTTAAAACCTTAAGGCCGAGGGAACGGAAAGGGCATTTAGGGAGTATAAAAACTGTAACAAGGAGTGTAAGAAAGCAATCAAACTAGCTAAAATTAATAATGAAGTTAGGATAGCTGAACAAAGCTCACTAAGCCTAAAAAAAGTTCGAAGATGGCGATTTATAGCAAATGTCTTGAATATTGTTTTCCTCTATATACACTATAGAAGATCCAAGTACAGATATATAGAGTATAGTGCAATAAAGGTATACAAGATTCAAGTGCACTTGGTTAACCGAGGAATGGTACAGAAAGAACTAAATAAGGTTAATATTAATAAATCTCCTGGACTGGATAAAATACATCCTCGGGTATTAGGGGAGCTAAGTTCGTTTATCTAGGCCATTGTTTCTTTTTTGCTGATTCCTCATGTCCGGTGGTGTGCTCTGGATTGGAAAAAGGCTGATGTTATTCCAATATTCAAAAAGGGTTCGTGTTCACAGCGGTGGGTAATTACATGGCCTGTAAGTTTAACTTCAGTGGGTGGGGAAGATCCTGGAAAGTTTATAAGGGAAATGTTCTAGAGTTGTTTCAAGGACTGACATTATAAGTAGTAACCAGCATGGATTACAGGAGGAATAGATCTTGTCAAACAACTGCTTGGCTTTATTGGGAAGTAAGTAGAAATTTAGACTCTGACATAGCAGTAGATGTAGTTTTACTGGATTTGCTAAGGCTTTTTGATACGTGCCCCCATAGGCGACTATGAATAAGCTAAGTCGTGTTGGTCTGGGGAGTCACATGCCTGGTCATGGATAGAAAATTGGTTAAAGAATAGGATGCAGAGAGTAGTTGTTAATGGGGCTTCATATTATGGACTAAAGTGCAAGTGGGTGCACAGGGTTCTGTGTTGGGGCCACTTCTATTTAATCTATTTATTAATGATTGGAAGTGGGTATTGTCAGCAAGGTTCTGTGTTTGCTGACGACACAAAATTGCCGACCATTAAAAACTTCAGAGGATGTGCAATCGTTACAGGGGATCTAGATAGATTGTCACATTGGGTGCTAAGTGGTTAAGAGTAACTACCTGCCCACCTAGCTAAGAGTAAACTACCCGCTCACCTAGCTAAGAGTAACTACTGCTCACTAGCTAAGAGTAACTACCTGCCCACCTAGCTAAGAGGTAGTTGCTCTTAGCTTATAATAGGGGGGAACAGACCTGTGACTGTAGGGGGCCGGTAGCCAGGGGAGCCTATCTTCCTATTTCTCCTATGACCGATATAGCCTCCTCTCAGAAAACCACTGTGTATAAGCACGGATAGGGGCCCCATCATAGTTTTCTTGGGGGCCCAGTGATTCCTAGTTACAACCACTGATGGAGGAGATTATAAGTAAATATTTAACGCAGCTTGACCCACAACAATCTCTCCAATAATCCAAACCCAAAATCCCCAATGGTTTGTCACAGAATCTGCTCAGCCAATCAGCAGTTGGCTCTCAACAGTGAACAGCAGAATGATTCCTGAAAGGAAATTTTCAATTGGGAGAATTTTTATTTTTCTCATTCGCAAGGAACAAACAAAAAAAAAAAAATCCAAACCGAGATGGATTAAATTCTGTTTATTTTCTCTGTAATTCACAGCTGTGCAATTGAAACAAGACCAACGGTGATTCTAATATATTATAACACCCAAACTGTGTGCAATAATATCTGTGCCCCAAGAGCTTACAATCCAACGATAAATGTACATTCACAAGTCTATACAGTATCATATATATAGAATGTATAGATAAGTGCAGAACAGCAACTTCCAGAGTTTTTAACAGATTGAATTCTATCTGTGTGGCTCAGAATTACACACTCAGTGTACAGGTAGATCAACACTCTAACCATGACCTTGTACGAGATCACCTCACCACCATACCTTGTAAGGTCGATCACACTAACCATGACCGTACAGGTAGATCACACTCACCTAGCCATACCTTGTACAGGTAGATCACACACATCTAACCATGCCCTGTACAGGTAGATCACACTCACCTAGCCATACCCTTGTACAGGTAGATCAACTCACCTAGCCATGCCCTGTACAGGTAGTCACACTCACCTAGCCATGCCTTGTCAGGTAGATCACACTCACCTAGCCATACTTGTACAGGTAGATCACACTCACCTAGCCATACCCTTGTACAGTAATCACACTCAACCTAGCCATGACCTTGTAAGGTGATCACACTCACCTAGCCAACCTTGTACAGGTAGATCACAATCACCTAGCCATACCCTGGTAAGGTAGATCACACTCACCTAGCCATCCCCGTACAGAGATCACCACCAGCCATGCCTGTACAGGTATATCACACTCACCTAGCCATGCCCTGTACAAGGTAGATCACACTCACCTAGCCATTGCCTTGTACAGGTAGATCACACTCACCTAGCCATACCCTTGTTACAGGTAGATCACACCACCTAGCCATGACCGTTACAGGTAGATCACACTCGCCTAGCCATGCCATGTACAGGTAATCACACTCACCTACCATACCCTTGTACAGGTAGATCACACTCACCTAGCCATGCCCTTACAGGTAGATACACTCACCCCTAGCCATACCCTTGTACAGGTAGATCACACTCACCTAGCCATGCCCTTGTACAGGTAGATCACACTTACCTAGCATGCCCTCGTACAGGTAGATCACACTTACCTAGTCATGCCCCTGTACAGGTAGATCACACACACCTAGCCATGCCCTTGTACAGGTAGATCACACTCGCCTAGCCATACCCTTGTACAGGTAGATCACACTACCTAGCATACCTGTACAGGTAGATCACACTCACCTAGTCAACCCTTGACAGGTAGATCACACCACCTAGCCATACCTTGTACAGGTAGATCACACTCACCTAGCCAACCCTTGTACCGGTAGATCACACTCACCTAGCCTACCTTGTACAGGTAGATCACACCCACTAGCCATACCCTTGTACAGGTAGATCACACTCACCTAGCCATACCCTTGTACAGGAGATCACCATCACCTAGCCATTCCTTGACAGGTAGATCACCACTCACTAGCCAATAACCTTGTACAGCAAGCCTATGATTCACACTCACCTAGCCATGACCTTGTACAGGTAGATCACACACACCTAGCCAACCCTGTGACAGGTAGATCACACTCACCTAGCCATGACCTTGTACAGGTAGATCACACTCCAGATGCCATTGTACAGGTAATCACACTCACTAGCCATGCCATTGAACAGGTAGATCACACACCTAGCCATACCCTGTGTACAGGTAGATCACACTCACTAGCCTGCATTGACAGGTAGATCACACTGCACCATGCCATTACCCTGTACAGGTAGATCACACTCACCTAGCCATACCCTTGTAAGGAGATCACACTCACCTAGCCAACCTTGTACAGGTAGATCACACCACCTAGCCATACCCTTACAGGTTAGATCACACTCACCTAGCCTACCTTGTACAGGTAGACACACTCACCTAGCCATACCCTTGTACAGGTAGATCACACTCACCTAGCCATACCCTTGTACAGGTAGATCACACTCACCTAGCCATACCTGTACAGGTAGATCACACTCACCTAGCCTGCCATTGAAAGTAGATCACATCACCTAGCCATCCTGTACAGGAGATCACTTCAACTAGCCATGCCTTGACAGGTAGATCACATCACCTAGCCATGCCTTGTACGGTAGATCACACTCACCTAGCCATACCCTTGTACAGGTAGATCACTCACCTACCATGCCATTGAAAGGTAGATCACCTCACCTAGCCATGCCTTGTACAGGTGATCCACTCACTAGCATGCATTGAACAGGTAGATCACACTCACCTAGCCATCCCTTGTACAGGTAGAATCACACTCACCTAGCCATGCCATTGAACAGGTAGATCACACTCACTAGCCATACCCTTGTACAGGTGAGATCACACCATAGCCATGCCGTTGTAAAGGTAGATCACACTCACCTAGCCAACCCTTGTACAGGTAGATCACACTCACCTAGCCATACCTTGTAAAGGTAGACACACTCACCTAGCCCTACCTTTGTACAGGTAGATCACACTCACCTAGCCATACCCTTGATTACAGGTAGATCACACTCACCTAGCCATACCCTTGTACAGGTGATCACACTCACCTAGCCATGCATTGAACAGGTAGATCACACTCACCTAGCCATGCCTTGTACAGGTAGATCACACTCACCTAGCCATGCCATTGAACAGGTAGATCACACTCACCTAGCATGCCCTTGTACAGGTAGATCACACTCACCTAGCCATGCCATTGAACAGGTAGATCACACTCACCTAGCCATGCCTTGTACAGGTAGATCACACTGCCTAGCCATGCCTTGTACAGGTAGATCACACTCACCTAGCATGCCCTTGATGGTAGGCTCACACTCATCTATCCATACCCTGTACAGGTAGCAATTACCACCATGACCTTGTAAGGAGATCACCACTTACATAGCATGCCTTGTACAGGAGATAACTCACAAGCCATGCCCTTGTACAGGTAGATCACATCACTAGCCATGCCCTTGTACAGGTAGATCACACTCACATAGCATGCCCTTGTACAGGTAGATCAACCACTCACCTAGCCATGCCCTTGTACAGGTAGATCACACTCACCTAGCCATGCCCTTGTAAGGTAGATCACACTCACTAGCCATGCCCTTGTACAGGTAGCTCACATCCCCTAGCCATGCCCTTGTACAGGTAGATCACACTCCCTAGCCATGACCCTGTTACAGGTAGATCACACTCCCCAGCCATGCATCCTTGTACAGGTAGATCACACTCACCTAGCCATGCCCTTGTAAAGGTAGATCACACTCACCTAGCCATGCCATTGTAACAGGTAGATCACACTCACCTAGCCATGCCCTTGTACAAGGTAGATCACACTCACCTAGCCATGCCATTAAACAGTAGATCACACTCACCATAGCCATGCCCTTGTAAGGTAGCTCACACTCGCCTAGATGCCTTGTACAGTAGATCACATCACCTAGCCTGCCTTGTATAGATAGCTCACACTCCACTATCCATACCCTTGTACAGGTAGCATCACACTACACATGCCCTGACCTGTACAGGTAGATCACACTTACTAGCCATGCCCTTGATAGATAGCCAAACTCATCTGCCATACCCTTGTACAGGTAGATCACACTCACTAGCATGCCCTGTACAGTAGATCACACTACACCTAGCCATGCCCTTGTACAGGTAGATCACACTCACCTAGCCATGCCTGTACAGGTAGATCACACTCACCTAGCATGCCCTTGTACAGGTAAGATCACACTCACTAGCCATGCCCTTGTACAGGTAGATCACACTCATAGCCAGGCCCTTGTACAGGTAGATCACACTCACCTAGCCTGCCCTTGTACAGGTAGATCACACTCACCTAGCCATGCCCTTGTACAGTAGATCCACACTCGCCTAGCATGCCCTTGTACAGGTAGATCACACTCACTAGCCATGCCCTTTACAGGTAGATCACACTCACCTAGCCATGCCCTTGTACAGTGTACGATCACATCACCTAGCCATGCCCTTGTACAGGTAGTCACACCACTAGCCATGCCCTGTGACAGGTAGATCACACTCACCTAGCCATGCCCTTGTACAGGTAGATCACACTACCAGCCATGCCCTGGTAGAGTCACACTCATCTAGCCATACCCCTGTACAGGAAGATCAACACTCACCTAGCCATGCCCTTGTACAGGTAGATCACACTCACCTAGCCATGCCCTTGATAGGGAGCCACACTCATCTAGCCATGCCCTTGTACAGGTAGATCACACTCACCTAGGGCAATAGCCTTGTACAGGTAGATCACACTCACCTAGCCATGCCCTTGTACAGGTAGATCACACTCACCTAGCCATGCCCTTGTACAGGTAGATCACACTCACCTAGCCATGCCCTTGTATAGGTAGCTCACACTCATCTATCCATACCCTTGTACAGGTAGATCACACTTACCTAGCCATGCCCTTGTATAGGTAGCTCACACTCATCTAGCCATACCCTTGTACAGGTAGATCACACTTACCTAGCATGCCCTCGTACAGGTAGATCACACTTACCTAGTAATGCCCCTGTACAGGTAGATCACACACCAAACTAAACCGTCGTACAGGTAGACCACACTCACCTAACCAAAACCTTGTACAGGTAGATCACACTTACCTAGCCATGTCATTGTACAGGTAGATACAGAACTTTATTCTAATACAAGAAAAAAGGTGGGGAGAGCACCCAAAATGCATTTCGCTCGCAGAGGCTTTTCCAATGGCGTGCTCTGCGAGCGAAACGCGTTTGGGGTGCTCTCCCCCCACCCCCTCTTTTCTGCCGATCACTGCTTATGCAATAGGGCCTAGACTCACAGTCCTGATACTCAGTCAATTTGACTGACCGGACCTGACGGAGTGATAAGTATAGACTAGGGTGATAGTTGGGGGGACGATGTACTACCATGTACAGATGGGGGTAAATAATGAATTTTCTCGCGTATTACATGATCATGCATATACTTTAATACTTATTGTTACACTGTGATTGAGCTTTTCGACATAAAGTGCTGTGTTTTATAATTCACTTTCACATAACTAGGCCTGCATACAGGTGAGATCAGAATCACTAACCACACCTTAGGACAGGAGATCACAAGCACAGCCCACACCTAGAGACAGGTAGATCAGCATCAAAACACACAACCTAATACAGGTAGATCAGAACTCACATAACCACACCCTTAAAGGTAGATCTAGACTTGCATAACAACACCACACCCTATAAAGGTAGATCAGTACTTGCAAAACCACACCCTATTAAAGGTTAGATCAGGTACTGCATAACCACACCCTATAAAGGTAGATCAGTTGCATAACACACCCTATTAAAGGTAGAGTCAGTACTTGCATAACCACACCCTATTAAAGGTGATCAGTACTGCATAACCACACCCTATTAAAGGTAGATCAGTACTTGCAGAACCACACCCTATTAAGGGTAGATCAAGTACTTGCAGAACACACCCTATAAAGGTAGATCAGTACGTGCAGAACCACACCCTATTAAGGTAGATCAGTACTTGCAAACCACATCCCTATTAAAGTAGATCAGTATGCATCTTGCAGAACAACCACCCTATTAAAGGTAGATCAAGTACTTGCATAAACCACACCTGTATTATTAAAAGGTAGATCAGTACTTGCATAACCACACCTATATATTAAAGGTAGATCCAGACATCACTAACCAACACCCTATACAGGTAGATCAGTACTTGCATAACCACACCCTATTACAGGTAGATAACACTTACTTAACCACACCCTAGTACAGGTAAGATTAATACCACATGACCACCCTAGTACAGGTAGATCATCTCACATAACCACACCCTAGTACAGGTAGGATCAGTAACTTACATAACCACACCTAGTACAGGTAGATCAGTCCTCACATAACCACACCTAGTACAGGTAGATCAGTCTCACATAACCAACACCTAGTACAGGAGATCCGTCTCAATAACCCACCTCTAGTACAGGTAAATCACTCACATAACCACACCCTAGTACAGGTATATCAGTATTCACATAACCACACCCTAGTACAGGTAGATCACTCACATAACCACACTCTAGTTCAGGTAACACTACAATAACCACACCCATACCGGTAATCAGTACACTAACACACCCTAGTACAGGTTCGATATCACATAACCACACCCTAGTACAGGTAGATCACTCACATAACACACACCCTAGTACAGGTAGACCACTCATAACCACAACCTAGTACAGGTAGATCACTCACATAACCAAACACTCGTAACAGGTAGACGTCTCACAAACCACACCCTAATACAGGTAGATCAGCCTCACATAACCACACACCTAGTACAGGTAGATCAGTCTCACATAACCACACCCTAGTACAGGTAGATCAGTCACATACCCACACCTAGTACAGGTAGATCACTCACATAACCACACCCTAGTACAGGTAGATCCTCACATAACCACAACCCTAGTACAGGTAGATCACTCACATAAACCACACCCTAGTAAGGGTAGTCACTCAATAACCAACCTCGTACAAGTCCTAATAATAAAAGTATCAGGTAGTACTCATAGTAGTATGATATTCATTACAGGTAACGATCACCTCACATAACCAACAACCCTAGTACAGGTAGATCAGTCTCAATAACCACACCTAGTACAGTAATCAGTATTCAACTAACCACACCCTAGTACAGTTAGATCACTCACATAACCCCACCCTAGTACAGGTTAGCATCAGGTTCACATACCACACCCTAGATTACAGGTAGATAGCCTCACATAACCACCACATAGTACAGGTAGATCAGCTCACATTAAAACCACACCCTAGTCAACCCCCAGGGTTCGTGTGGTTATGTGAGACTGATCTACCTGTACTAGGGTGTGGTTATGTAAGTACTGATCTACCTGTACTAGGGTGTGGTTATGTGAGACTGATCTACCTGTACTAGGGTGTCATGTGAGTATTAATCTACCTGTACTAGGGTGTGGTTAAGTAAGTGTTATCTACCTGTAATAGGGTGTGGTTATGCAAGTACTGATCTACCTGTAATAGGGTGTGGTTATGTGAGTCTGATCTACCTTTAATAGGGTGTGGTTATGCAAGTACTGATCTACCTTTAATAGGGTTTTGGTTATGTGAGTGATCTACCTGTAACTAGGTGTGGTTATGTGAGTGATCTACCTGACTAGGGTGTGTTATGTGAGACTGATCTACCTGTACTAGGGTGTGGTTATGTGAGACTGATCTACCTTGTACTAGGGTGTGGTTATGTGAGGCTGATCTACCTGTATTAGGGTGTGGTTATGTGAGACTGATCTACCTGTACTAGGGTGTGGTTATGTGAGTGATCTACCTGTCTAGGTTGTGGTTATGTGAGTGATCTACCTGTACTAGGGTGTGGTTATGTGAGTGATCTACCTGTACTAGGTGTGGTTATGTGAGTGATCTACCTGTACTAGGGTGTGGTTATGTTGAATACTGATATACCTGTACTAGGGTGTGGTTATGTGAGTGATTTACCTGAACTAGAGTGTGGTTATGTGAGTGATCTACCTGTACTAGGGTGTGGTTATGTGAATACTGATTACCTGTACTAGGGTGTGGTTATGTGAGTGATTTACCGGTACTAGAGTGTGGTTATGTGAGACTGATCTACCTGTACTAGGGTGTGGTTATGTGAGACTGATCTACCTGTACTAGGGTGTGGTTATGTGAGACTGATCTACCTGTACTAGGGTGTGGTTATGTAAGTACTGATCTACCTGTACTAGGGTGTGGTTATGTGAGACTGATCTACCTGTACTAGGGTGTCATGGTGAGTATTAATCTACCTGTACTAGGGTGTGGTTAAGTAAGTGGTTTCTACCTGTAATAGGGTGTGGTTATCAATACTGATCTACCTGTATAGGGTGTGGTTATGTGAGTCTGATCTACCTTTAATAGGGTGTGGTTATGCAAGTACTGATCTACCTTTAATAGGGTGTGGTTATGCAAGTACTGATCTACCTTTAATAGGGTGTGGTTCTGCAAGTACTGATCTACCTTTAATAGGGTGTGGTTATGCAATTACTGATCTACCTTTAATAGGGTGTGGTTCTGCAAGTACTGATCTACCTTTAATAGGGTGTGGTTTCTGCAAGTACTGACTACCTTTAATAGGGTGTGGTCTGCAAGTACTGATCTACCTTTAATGGGTGTGGTATGCAAGTACTGATCTACCTTTAATAGGGTGTGGTATGCAATACTGATCTACCTTAATAGTGTGGTTATGCAAGTACTGATCTACCTTTAATAGGGTGTGGTTATGCAAGTACTGATCTACCTTTAATAGGGTGTGGTTATGCAAGTACTGATCTACCTTTAATAGGGTGTGGTTATGCAAGTACTGATCTACCTTTAAAAGGGTGTGGTTATGTGAGTTCTGATCTACCTGTTCTTAGGTTGTGGTTATGTGAGTGCTGATCTACCTGTACAGGGTGTGGCTATGTTATTGTGATCTACCTGTACTAAGGTGTGGTTAGGTGAGTCTGATCTACCTGTATGAAGGCCTAGTTATGTGAGAGTGAAGTATAAAAACAGCACTTTATGTCGAAAAGCATCAATAAGCAGTGTAACAAATAAGTATATAAAGTATATGCAAGTATCAATGTAATACAGCTAGAAAAATTCATTAATTTACCCCCATCTGTACATGGTAGTACATCCGTCCCCAACTATCACCCTAGTCTATACTTATCACTCCGTCAGGTCCGGTCCAGTCAAATTGACTGAGTATCAGGACTGTGAGTCATAGGCCCTATTGCATAAGCAGGTGATCGGCAAGAAAAGAGGGGGTGGGGGGAGAGCACCCCAAACGCGTTTCGCTCGCAGAGCACGCCATTGGAAAAGCCTCTGCGAGCGAAATGCATTTTGGGTGCTCTCCCCACCTTTTTTCTTGTATTAGAATAAAGTTCTGTATCTACCTGTACAATGACATGGCTAGGTAAGTGTGATCTACCTGTACAAGGTTTTGGTTAGGTGAGTGTGGTCTACCTGTACGACGGTTTAGTTTGGTGTGTGATCTACCTGTACAGGGGCATTACTAGGTAAGTGTGATCTACCTGTACGAGGGCATGCTAGGTAAGTGTGATCTACCTGTACAAGGTATGGCTAGATGAGTGTGAGCTACCTATACAGGGCATGGCTAGTATGTGATCTACCTGTACAGGGTATGGATAGATGAGTGTGAGCTACCTTACAAGGCATGCTAGGTGAGTGTGATCTACCTGTCAAGGGCATGGCTAGGTGATGTGATCTACCTGTACAAGGGCATGGCTAGGTGAGTTGTGATCTACCTGTACAAGGTATGGCTGTGATTGATCACCTGACAAGGGCATGGCTAGATTGATGTTGAGCTACCTATACAAGGGCATGGCTAGGTGAGTGTGATCTACCTGTACAAGGGCATGGCTAGGTGAGTGTGATCTACCTGTACAAGGGTATGGCTAGATGAGTGTGAGCTACCTATACAAGGGCATGGCTAGGTGAGTGTGATCTACCTGTACAAGGCATGGCAGGTGAGTGTGATCTCCGTACAAGGCATGGCTAGGTGAGTGTGATCTACCTGTACAAGGGCATGGCTAGGTGAGTGTGATCTACCTGTTCAATGGCATGGCTAGGTGAGTGTGATCTACCTGTACAAGGGCATGGCTAGGTGAGTGTGATCTACCTGTACAAGGGCATGGCTAGGGAGTGTGATCTACCTGTACAAGGGCATGGCTAGGTGAGTGTGATCTACCTGTACAAGGGCATGGCTAGGTGAGTGTGATCTACCTGTACAAGGGCATGGCTAGGTAGTGTGTGATCTACCTGTAAAAAGGGCATGGCTAGGTGAGTGTGATCTACCTGTACAAGGGCATGGCTAGGTGAGTGTGATCTACCTGTACAAGGGCATGGCTAGGTGAGTGTGATCTACCTGTACAAGGGCATGGCTAGGTGAGTGTGATCTACCTGTACAAGGGCATGGCTAGGTGAGTGTGATCTACCTGTACAAGGGTATGGCTAGATGAGTGTGAGCTACCTGTACAAGGGCATGGCTATGTAAGTGTGATCTACCTGTACAAGGTCATGGCTGTGTAAGTGTGATCTACCTGTACAAGGGTATGGATAGATGAGTGTGAGCTATCTATACAAGGGCATGGCTAGGTGAGTGTGATCTACCTGTACAAGGGCATGACTAGGCGAGTGTGAGCTACCTGTACAAGGGCATGGCTAGGTGAGTGTGATCTCTAAGCTGCTAGTGAGTGTGATCTACCTGTACAAGGGCATGGCTAGTGAGTGTGATCTACCTGTCAAGGCATGGCTAGGTGAGTGTGATCTACCTGTACAAGGGCATGGCTAGGTGAGTGTGATCTACCTGTACAAGGGCATGGCTAGTGAGTGTGATCTACCTGTACAAGGGCATGGCTAGGTGAGTGTGATCTACCTGTACAAGGGCATGGCTAGGTGAGTGTGATCTACCTGTACAAGGGCATGGCTGGTGAGTGTATCTACCTGTACAAGGGCATGGCTAGGTGAGTGTGATCTACCTGTACAAGGGATGGCTAGGTGGTGTGATCTACCTGTACAAGGGCTGGCTAGGTGAGTGTGATCTACCTGTACAAGGGCATGGCTGGTGAGTGTGATCTACCTGTACAAGGGCATGGCTAGGTGAGTGTGATCTACCTGTACAAGGGCATGGCTATGTAAGTGTGATCTACCTGTACAAGGTCATGGCTGTGTAAGTGTGATCTACCTGTACAAGGGTATGGTAGATGAGTGTAGCTACCTATACAAGGGCATGGCTAGGTGAGTGTGATCTACCTGTACAAGGGCATGGCTAGGCGAGTGTGAGCTACCTGTACAAGGGCATGGCTAGGTGAGTGTGATCTACCTGTTCAATGGCATGGCTAGGTGAGTGTGATCTACCTGTACAAGGCATGCTGGTGAGTGTGATCTACCTGTTCAATGGCATGGCTAGGTGAGTGTGATCTACCTGTACAAGGGCATGGCTAGGTGAGTGTGATCTACCTGTTCAATGGCATGGCTAGGTGAGTGTGATCTACCTGTACAAGGGTATGGCTAGGTGAGTGTGATCTACCTGTACAAGGGTATGGCTAGGTGAGTGTGATCTACCTGTACAAGGGATGGCTAGGTGAGTGTGATCTACCTGTACAAGGGTATGGCTAGGTGAGTGTGATCTACCTGTACAAGGGTATGGCTAGGTGAGTGTGATCTACCTTTACAACGGCATGGCTAGGTGAGTGTGATCTACCTGTACAAGGTATGGCTAGGTGAGTGTGATCTACCTGTTCAATGGCATGGCTAGGTGAGTGTGATCTACCTGTACAAGGGTATGGCTAGGTGAGTGTGATCTACCTGTTCAATGGCATGGCTAGGTGAGTGTGATCTACCTGTACAAGGGCATGGCTAGGTGAGTGTGATCTACCTGTTCAATGGCATGGCTAGGTGAGTGTGATCTACCTGTACAAGGGTATGGCTAGGTGAGTGTGATCTACCTGTACAAGGGCATGGCTAGGTGAGTGTGATCTACCTGTACAAGGGCATGGCTAGGTGAATGTGATCTACCTGTACAAGGGCATGGCTAGGTGAGTGTGATCTACCTGTTCAATGGCATGGCTAGGTGAGTGTGATCTACCTGTACAAGGGTATGGCTAGGTGAGTGTGATCTACCTGTACAAGGGTATGGCTAGGTGAGTGTGATCTACCTGTACAAGGGTATGGCTAGGTGAGTGTGATCTACCTGTACAAGGGTATGGCTAGGTGAGTGTGATCTACCTGTACAAGGTGGCTAGGTGAGTGTGATACCTACAGTATGGCTAGGTGAGTGTGATCTACCTGTACAAGGGTATGGCTAGGTGAGTGTGATCTACCTGTACAAGGGTATGGCTAGGTGAGTGTGATCTACCTGTCACATGGCATGGCTAGGTGAGTGTGATCTACCTGTACAAGGGTATGGCTAGGTGAGTGTGATCTACCTGTTCAATGGCATGGCTAGGTGAGTGTGATTACCTGTACAATGGCATGGCTAGGCGAGTGTGATCTACCTGTACAAGGTCATGGCTAGGTGAGTGTGGTCTACCTGTACAAGGGTATGGCTAGGTGAGTGTGATCTACCTGTACAAGGTCATGGCTAGGTGAGTGTGATCTACCTGTACAAGGGTATGGCTAGGTGAGTGTGATCTACCTGTTCAATGGCATGGCTAGGTGAGTGTGATCTACCTGTACAAGGGTATGGCTAGGTGAGTGTGATCTACCTGTAAAGGTATGGCTGGTGAGTGTGATCTACCTGTAAAGGTAGGCTAGGTGAGTGTGATCTACCTGTACAAGGGTATGGCTAGGTGAGTGTGATCTACCTGTACAAGGGTATGGCTAGGTGAGTGTGATCTACCTGTACAAGGGTATGGCTAGGTGAGTGTGATCTACCTGTACAAGGGTATGGCTAGGTGAGTGTGATCTACCTGTACAGGGTATGGCTAGGCGAGTGTGATCTACCTGTCAGGGCATGGCTGGTGTGGTGATCTACCTGTACAGGGCAGGACTAGGTAGTGTGATCTACCTGTACGAGGGCATGCTAGGTAAGTGTGATCTACCTGTACAAGGGCATGGCTAGGTGAGTGTGATCTACCTGTACAAGGGTATGGCTAGGTGAGTGTGATCTACCTGTACAAGGGTATGGTTAGATGTGTGTGATCTACCTGTACAAGGGTATGGCTAGGTGAGTGTGATCACCTGTACAATGGCATGGCTAGGGAGTGTGATCTACTGTACAAGGTCATGGCTAGGTGAGTGTGTGTCTACTTACAGGTATGGCTAGGTGATGTGATCTACCTGTACAAGGGCATGGCTAGGTGAGTGTGATCTACCTGTACAAGGCATGGCTAGGGGATGTGATCTACCTGTACAGGGTCATGGGCTAGGTGAGTGTGATCTACCTGTACAAGGTCATGGCTAGGTGAGTGTGATCTACCTGTACAAGGGTATGGCTAGGTGAGTGTGATCTACCTGTACAAGGGTATGGCTAGGTGAGTGTGATCTACCTGTACAAGGGCATGGCTATAGTGTGTATTACCTGTACAAGGGATGGCTAGGTGAGTGTGATCTACCTACAAGGGATGGCTAGGTGAGTGTGATCTACCTGTACAAGGGCATGGCTAGGGTGAGTGTGATCTCCACTGTACCAAGGGTGGTAGGTGTGTGTGATCTACCTGTACAAGGGTATGGCTAGGTGAGTGTGATCTACCTGTACAAGGTCATGGTTAGATGTGTGTGATCTACCTGGTACAAGGGTATGGCTAGGTGAGTGTGATCTACCTGTACAAGGTCATGGTTAGATGTGTGTGATCTACCTGTACACGGAAGTGTGATAATTCTGAGCCAGACACAATATAGAAATTCAATCTGTTAAAAGACTCTGGAAGTTGCTGTTCTGCACTTATCTAATACATTCTATATATATGATACTGTATAGACTTGTGAATGTACATTTATCGTTGGATTGTAAGCTCTTGGGGCACAGAGTATTATTGCACACAGTTCTGGGTGTATATAAATATATTATAGAATCACCGTTGGTCTTGTTTCATTGCACAGCTGTGAATTACAGAGAAAATAAACAGAATTTAATCCATCTCGGTTTGGATTTTTTTTTTTTTGTTGTTCCTGCGAATGAGAAGAAATAAAAATTCTCCCAATTGAAAATTTCCTTTCAGGAATCATTCTGCTGTTCACTGTTGAGAGCCAACTGCTGATTGGCTGAGCAGATTCTGTGACAAACCATTGGGGATTTTGGGTTTGGATTATTAGGAGAGATTGTTGTGGGTCAAAGCTGCGTTAAATATTTACTTATAATCTCCTCCATCAGTGGTGTAACTAGGAATCACTGGGCCCCCAAGAAAACTATGATGGGGCCCCTATCCGTGCTTATACACAGTGGTTTTCTGAGAGGAGGCTATATCGGTCATAGGAGAAATAGGAAGATAGGCTCCCCTGGCTACCGGGCCCCCTACAGTCACATGGTCTGTTCCCCTATTAGTAAGCTAAGAGCAACTACCTCTTAGCTAGGTGGGCAGGTAGTTACTCTTAGCTAGGTGAGCAGGTAGTTACTCTTAGCTAGGTGAGCGGGTAGTTACTCTTAGCTAGGTGGGCAGGTAGTTACTCTTAACCACTTAGCAGCCCAATGTGACAATCTATCTAGATCCCCTGTAACGATTGCACATCCTCTGAAGTTTTTAATGGTCGGCAAATTTTGTGTCGTCAGCAAACACAGAAACCTTGCTGACAATACCCACTTCCAAATCATTAATAAATAGATTAAATAGAAGTGGCCCCAACACAGAACCCTGTGGCACCCACTTAGCACTTTAGTCCATAATGATGAAGCCCCATTAACAACTACTCTCTGCATCCTATTCTTTAACCAATTTTCTATCCATGTACAAATGTGACTCCCCAGACCAACAGACCTTAGCTTATTCATTAGTCGCCTATGGGGGACTGTATCAAAAGCCTTAGCAAAATCCAAGTAAACTACATCTACTGCTATGTCAGAGTCTAAATTTCTACTTACTTCCTCATAAAAGCCAAGCAAGTTAGTTTGACAAGATCTATTCCTCCTTAATCCATGCTGGTTACTACTTATAATGTCAGTCCTTGAAACATACTCTAGAACATGTTCCCTTATTAAACTTTCCAGGATCTTCCCCACCACTGAAGTTAAACTTACAGGCCTGTAATTACCCGGCTGTGAACGACGACCCTTTTTGAATATTGGAATAACATCAGCCTTTTTCCAATCCAGAGGCACACCACCGGACATGAGGGAATCAGCAAAAATAAGAAACAATGGCCTAGATAAAACTGAACTTAGCTCCCTAAGTACCCGAGGATGTATTTTATCCAGTCCAGGAGATTTATTAATATTAACCTTATTTAGTTCTTTCTGTACCATATCCTCGGTTAACCAAAGTGCACTTGAATCTTGTATACCTTTATTGCTACTATACTCTATGATATCTGTACTTGGATCTTCTATAGTGTATATAGAGGAAAACAATATTCAAGACATTTGCTATATCGCCATCTTCGTAACTTTTTTTAGGCTTAGTGATGCTTTGTTCAGCTATCCTAACTTCATTATTAATTTTAGCTAGTTTGATTGCTTTCTTACACTCCTTGTTACAGTTTTTATACTCCCTAAAGGCCCTTTCCGTTCCCTCGGCCTTAAAGGTTTTAAATGCCTTTTTCTTCCTTTCCATTTGCCTCTTTACATCAGAATTCAGCCACATGGGCGCGGATTTATTTTTCATACATTTATTTCCCAAGGGTATAAATTTAGATGTGAACTGGCTTAAAATCCCCTTGAACACTGTCCACTTCTGTTCAGTACCTTTACCTGATAATACGTTATCCCAGTTTATACTCCAGTATATACGGTACACTCTATGACTTCTGTTCAGTACCTTTACCTGGTAATACATTATCCCAGTTTATACTCCAGTATATACGGTACACTCTATGACTTCTGTTCAGTACCTCTACCTGATAATACATTATCCCAGTTTATACTGGAGTATAAACTGGGA